>JADLZN010009694.1:0-303255 GCA_018155175.1 Sinocyclocheilus anophthalmus | reverse complement strand
CACAACACAATGGCAACAGTTGGGTTCTTCTTGAAGGTGCAAGCAGATAATAAGTCTAGAGCACTTGTCAAAAGCCATTCTTATAAACTACTGTATTATAATCTGCTAGCATGAGTGTCTTCAAGCCTGTAGATGTTTCAAAGAGATGAACAGGATATGAGAGTGAATGAAACAGACACATACAAGCAGCACTAGAAAAGGTCAAAGACGGCACAAAATGGCCCTGTCTCACCAGAAGGGAATTCTTCTGCTGCAGTCCAAATCTGCCAGAAGCTTCTCAACCGCAGTGCACACTCACTTGCTCACTGTTTGTCATTCTGCTTGGCTCTTATAGCAACCTTGCTGTATCAAACTACCATCAAAGACAGCCATATGAGTAACACAGCAGAGAGCAGTAAGTTGAGCAATGGTTTTGTCTTTCTGGAAAGGCTGCTTCGCATACATATCATTGTGTTTCATCTTATCTGTGTTCAAGGAAAAAAATATTTTTTGGCCTCAAGTTACAGCACATAATCTCTTGCACTGCCTTTCAATTTCTCATTCTAGATTTGACTCACCAGAGGTTTAAAGAAGGAAAAGATCCCTTGCAGTGTGAAAAATGCCACTTAAGATCCCTGACTTGAAATAGACGTAGCTAGTTGTAGGTTAATACTAAGTACACAGCTTAATCAGTCCTTAAAACCTCCCCTTTTTCTCACGTCTGCGCTATGACCAGTTTGTGTGTTAAGGAGCTTGCAAAGGTGCTTTTAAGGCTCTGATTATGTGCCTCTGGCAATGAGACCCAGCAAGTCTCATTCACTGCATGAAGCCTTTAGGAGAGAGGAGGAAACAAGACAATGACAGAAAGATGCCAAGAAAAAGGGGAAGTAATGAGTAAATGCACATTGTGTCACTACCTTTGTCTAGGCCACTTCCTGTATGGTAAAAATAGTACAAATAAACGGTTGCAACTAGATTTAAGGTTGAAGAAGTTTTTCTAGGGATTTTGAAATTTAGCAAAATCAAGTCATCGCAATAGAAATCCGTTCCCCACGCAGATTCACGTACGTTCAATTTGGTAAAGCTGTTTGGTTTGAATTCTGTGTGAGCTGTGCTTCCTATTATTGACAATAGACAATTAACTTTCTTACCCAATGAAATTTCATTGAACTATCTATAATGTGACTGCACTTTAAGCTCAGGCAATGAAGCTCCTCTACCCAAACACTGCTGCCCTGTACACTTCTCGTTAACATTGTGCACTCCCAAACAAACCCAAGGCTGGATTTACTGCAATTTTGACAGATAAGTGCCGCCAGGGTCCCGGCACATGTGAAAGCGGATGTTCAGTCGTCTCAATCATATGCTTATATGTGTACGGGTGCGTGCATATTTGTCATTGTCATCAGTTCGACAGCTGGTGGGGGAGGGTACTAAATAGTTAAAGTCATCATCACCCTACTGTAATATGTCCCAGATGTTCTTTGGCAAAAGCCCATTCATCCAGACACATTTGCCACGATTAATTACCAAGGACAACTGCTTACATCTGCACAGCATTACTGCACCGGTTTGCCATTGGTTAACCCAATTCCATTTGATTCTTCCCACAGAGCAACCGTCCAATCAGCACCAGCAGGGCCAGTCCACGCTGCCACCGGTGCCGCCCCCGCACAAGCAGCAGCCGTCGGTGACGGCGCTGAACCACAACTCTCTGAGCAGCCGCAGGAACGTGAGCCCGGCCCCTCCGGCCGCCCTCCCCGCCGAACTGCAAACCACACCCGAGTCAGTGCCGCTGCAGGACAGCTGGGTCCTGGGCAGCAATGTGCCGCTGGAGAGTAGGTCAGTTACGCAATCGCAAACACCAGCACAGTTGCATCCCAAAGTGTGACCTGTGTTATGGAAAGGTCCTTTATTTGACATTACTCATACAGCAGGACACGTGACCTTTATATCTGTCTCAAAGCAGTGTGACTACAGGGATTTTATTTATAATGCAGCCACTATCCAGTTAACTAGTAGACATCATAGCATAGACATAACAAGCCTCAAAGTATAATTTACATTCATCACACATAGAGGAATATTTGACCAGCATCAGTCAAAATTTTATTTCTGTTTATCATCAGTCTCATAAAGCGGTTTATAATATGGCAGCGTCAAAAAAGTGCTTCTGCTGACTCTGCTTGCTAACATCCCAGAATGTGAGTGACTGAGGCCTCGCCAAGCTTAGGGGAGGATACGGCTTGGTTGTGTTTCCCCCATAAATCAGTGAGGCTGTAAGCTCGGAGGATACACTGAAGGGTCTTTAAACACTAGCAGAAGGGAACGCTTTGTTTCGGGGGTTTGCACGTTAGTGCCATAATGGCCTCTCTCTGTTTTTGATCTACTCTTTCTAGAGACACTGTATATATATAATGACTAAGCCTCCCCCATTAAACGATGTTACCATCTAGCACTCCTTTCATTCATCCTGCGTGATATAAGCACAAAGACAGACAAAGTGGGGGTGAGTGCAGAGAGAGAAACGTTCAACTTTCTTGAAGCACTTGGTAAGTGATGCTGTCATTGTGCTTAATGTCTCACTGCCATTCTTTAAAAATACTTGATAAAAGGCAGTCAAGAGAAAGAGACACAGCCTCACTTCCCCTCCACAGCCTGAAAGCCATAGACCTTAGTCCGGATAGACAGAATATTAAATTTGATGTAAATGAGAGTGAGGCTTTGAGGGATATATGTACAATCCGTTCAGTGGCTAATGGTATCAAGCCAACAACACATTGAAAATTGTCTTTCTGAAAATGCTCGGGATGTAAATGGTTCCAAGTTCATACTGAAATAAATGTAAATGTACAGTAAAACAGTACCTTTCTATAGGAATACTGCAGTACAGACAATGCCTAATACGGCTTCATGCATTAATGGTCAAATTCACTTCTCAATGAAAATGTGCATTTTGAAAAGGTATTGATGTAAATACAGTCCGTTTGTCCTAAAATAATATAAAAAAGCAAAATATTGGATCTATGCATTAGACCTTAATGTGTTCTTAGAGGCATCCTCTTGCTGAAAATATTATTCAAATAATGTTATTAATATTAATCTTCTAACAAGTACTATATATTTATTTTCTTATATTTGTTATATTTATGATTCTTATAATATTTGTTTAATTGATTACTTGGAAAATGTGTTTTATGTTCATTTATTGAGAAATGGTTATATTTGATATTTAAATTTAATAGCATTTATTTAATTAATAATGTTAATAGGTTTTGCTGTGGTATTAAAATTGATATTGAGAATTGTGAAATTTCACTTCTATCTGTGTAGACTACTAGAATATTGGTATTGTGACAACCGTGGACAAAAATTGTTTGTAAAATGTAGATATTAACAGACTGTACATCTCCCTCACAGCCTTGTATTCAGTTGCATTAAATTAAAAATGACACGTACCCTGACTAAGGTCTACAGGAATGCGAGTATTAATGAGTGGCTTGATTTTGAGTTTATATTTTATGAGCACCAGCGCCAGTGCAAACACAGTGTTACGAGATCCAGCAATAACACACCTGCCTCAGCACCGCCACCCTTGAGTTCACTTCATGGCCCTTCACATGGACACAGTGGTCCCAAAACAGGAATATCCAACGGCTACACTTCCTTTATGTTCTTTCCCTCTGTTTCTCTGTTTTCCTCACCACTCACTTTTTTGTTACTATGTGGCCGTCTTGTTCTTTAACGTTTTGTCGTGTCAACCACAGCACAATTTTGCTCTTTAGTCCATTGTTGTTCACCCCCATTGTTTTGCTTTCTGTCTCTTTTTCAACTTACACACTGTTATTTGTTTTTGTTCTTCTCTCTCTGTCTCAGTGGTCACACCATAACCTCAAAATGAATTTGGCGGTCGTCCACTCATATTGACAAAGCATTATGTAGATTTCTGTAGATGTTAGCAAGAGAGATAAAATTTCTGTTTATGTCCTGAGATCAAACTGAGGAAGACCACACTGGACCACACACAGTAAGTAGGGTCTATAACACTCACAGATGCTTGTAAATCCTACTATAGTGCTGCATCTTTTCAGATAAACACTCTGAAAACGCACTCGTTCAGTTACGCTCGAAAGCACACATTTTTGCATATCTGCGTGGCAGCGTTGGTTCAAAAGGTGCCGTGTTCCAAGTTAGACATGGAGCTTACTTAACAACTGTTTACATGACACAGACTGACTTTTAGAGTTAAAATAAACAAAGCATCCAGCACCCCGACAGGCACAACAGTGAAGTTTAGATGAAAATAATGAAAAACATTACAGCACTAGTAAATGGACGAAAACGTACTGGCAGAGAGTGGAAATGCAAACGCTTCACAACATGTGTTCCTGAACAAGTCCATTGATTTGTTTGAGGCAGAAGATGCTGGCTGAAGAAATGAAGAAAAAAAAAATCAGTAGACTGCATTAGCCTTTGTAGAAAATTGCACAATCCAGTCCTTAAACACGTCTTGCTAATTTACTTGCACTGGGATAAGTTATCATTTGACGTTATTTAGTGGCTGTTTTATGTAAATATCATTAGAGGAACAATTCAGAATTTGTTCAACACACAGGCTGTTAGGTATAGTAAATTGCTCCAACGACGCACTTCCAATATGCTTCAATGAAGACTGCTTTCCTGTGTTTACAAGCATAAACGATTGGTTCCCGGGGCTCAGGTGGAATTATTTCAGCAATTACTGACTGTACCTTTAAGCCATTATTGACATTGTCATGAACCTTGCGGTGAAATACAGATCATATCTGAGCATATGTTTCCACGTTCTTGTAATTTGTGAACAATTTGCGCTAAACAGACATTTGAGTCTAAACGATCCTGACTCCTGCTTTCGTACTGTCAATTACCTCACTCTACTGTCTTTACTATCATCATTATTTGATGATACTATTAAAGTGGGGAATAGAGAAACATGAGAAGCCTCTTGAGACACCTGCCGGTCCTTAACTGATTAAAATTACTAAAGATCTCCACACAAAGATGTCTTCCACATTTAGAGTCTGAGTATTTCAAATGTAAATGCAAACCAGGCGAATGGCGAATCTACTTCTGGAGTGGTTGAGTGGAGTGACAGCAACTTCATGTCCCATTACTCTGTTTCATTGTTTTAGCGTTATATTTATCTTTCATCTTACTGTTGATAGTCTGTGAACACTGTTTAATGTGTGGTAAATTCTTGCTTCATAAGCTGTTAGCATACATGTTCTGCTCATGATGGAGTGGTAATGTATTTATCTTGAAATGAGAGAGAACACTGAAACTCTTGACATTTCAAAACCTCGCTCCTTGCTCTTGGCAAAACAAAGCATCTTGCACCATACTCTGCTCTGGACATTATTTTATTTTTGCACATATCAAAACAACTTTATTTTCAAGCTGTTCTCCGAGTGGAGATGACCAGCAAAGTACACATCAGCCCCACACAGGAGTCCCTCATGTGAATCTCAAAGCACTTTTGACTCATAGGTCAGCTCCCATGTCACGCCTCAGAGGTTAGACAGCTAAAGATAGACCTCACGACTTTCACCATCACAAGAGAGAAGGAAGTGCGCATTGCATTTGATTACAAAAGCTCATTTCCTGTACACAGTAAACTGAGAGCGTGCCCATTGAACATTTGCTGATTCTTTACTTTGTTTGTTGTCTTTGTTTTTGGTAAGTGGTTTTAAAGAGTAGTGATTTATTGCTTCAAAACAAAACCAGACATCAAATTGCTGTTAAAGTAAAGCATCATCAATCAATATACAATCAATAGGTGTTAATGTAATTTAAAAAACAAAAAAAAAAAAAAAAAAAAAGTGTGAAAGCCTATGACTCATAGCGGATTGTGTTCAGAGTACAATCACACACCATCCTGCCAAGCCCAGCCAGTTGTCAAGAGCCTTTAGATGTTTGGTTATTTTATCTATGATCTCCACCACCAGTTTAGGAACAGGGAACAGTCAGGGTCAATCCACATAGACAAAACACACAGCAACTGTGAGATGCCTCTCAGTACAGGCTTAAGTGCTTAGGATCATTCAGTACTGTCACTTTGTCCTTTGTCACTTTTATAACTAGCAAATGTTCACAATAGCACTGCAGAAGAATACACTGGAGGCAGCATTGGAAAAAATGGGCTCCTTGAGAATAACAATATCCCATATTTGGATTTTCCTTCACATAGATGTATGATTATTTTTGTTTATTTGTTTTGCTTTTGTTTCTTTTTTGTTTTCCTTTTTTACATTTGTTCTATTTCTTTCTGCCTCCATACTGTGATATGAAGTGGAAACATGAATTTTAACATCATTCGGGCCTTTTTTTTTCTATAGGTCATCATTATGAGAGAGATTGTTTATCATTGTCGATATATGTACTGTAGATTGACTATATAGTTTTTTCGAAAGTGTGAAGCACAGGGCTGTTGGTTAGCATGAATGAAGCATAAAACTGATATAAAAGAAATGTGTGTATTAATTCTGAAGGTCGTAGGTCCTTTGTCAGAAGAGTAGAAATTTTGTTTCCACCTTCAGCAGTTCATCTAAACATTTCACTGTGTCATATAGTAATTCCATGTCTGAAAATTTCAGAATTTATATTCTCTTTTAAGTAGACTATCTTCGATTACGCCACCGTATATTAGCATTGTCAAGTTATTTTCCAGTTCTTTTACACGTTCCCTCTTCCTAAATCTTCTGTGAAGGCATTTGTCAGAGGATGACAAACGCAAAAGGAGATACATGGATTAGCATAGCAATTTTCAGCCTGATGTCATGCCTGCTGTAATCAATTAACAATGGTTATCTCGTCCCTCATGCTCCGAAATCCCTGTTCGCTGTCTTCTGTGTCAAAGGAACGTTATCCTGTCTTACCCAAACACTAGATGCCCCAGTCAGTCCACAGATACTACAGCTGGAGATTTTATCTCTGGTTTCCATCACATGTCTTCTATTATTTCTTGTTAAGTGGGTGTTGTATGTACTTTGTATTAACATTTTACTAAGAGTCTAATCTCGGCATTCAAAGTAATTCAAAACTATTTTCAAGCCTGCGCCACATTTATTCTTATTGCTATGATTCTTTTAACTGCGATGAAACCCAATGTTATATGACTATATACGCCATGTGAACTGTGAGGATAGAGTGAATTGAAAGTGTCAGCAGTCATAATAATATGTAATTAATATTTATCATTTTCATGACAAAGTGACTTAAATTGGTCTTTCCGATGTTAAATTTCCCAGAGTTTGTCTTTATCTCTTTTTATATTCATTTGTCTTGAAAGGTAGGGCAAAAATGAATTTGAAACTACATATAAATCATTTTAAAAGCTGTTGTGTGGTTTGTATAAAAGCGTAATTCAAAAAGTATAATTCAAGACCTAGGAACATATGGTCAAGTCGTGTTATTGAGTTACATGTCAGCAAGCCACTTGTTGTAAAAACTTTAAGTAAAGAATTGAACTCCTGCAATGAGGTGAGCAAGGTGAGTTGGTTAGAGCGAAGGTCATGGTGGTGTTATGTGGGAACACCAAGAGGTCATGTGCAAAGTCGTACTGAATTACTCTTGGAATCCATGCATCAGTTTTCAACCTGCAAGAAAATTTGTGGAGAGGAATGAAGAACTTCACATTGCCCCATGGTTTTAGATTAGTGTTTCTCATATGGTTTCACTTTTTGGACTTTGACTGGCACAATGCTAAAATAGTTTAGCATGTATAAATAAGCAAAAACATCCTTCAGACACTGAAAAATATATTATTTTGTTTATTGCTCATTTATGTGTCTCAGCAGCCAGTAACTCACTGCATAAACACATTGTGGTCAGCACAAACCAAAGTGAACCAGTATTTAATGTATTCTGGATAATATTTTCCTTTACCTTTACCTTTGTAGGTTTTTGAGGATGAGGGCTTGTCACAAAACCTCTCCATGTTGGCATCTGCCTAGTTTGACTTGCTTCTAACAAGTCACAGATACATTTTCATTAAAATACATTTGAATATGTTGCACACACGGCCTTCGATGTCAACAACAAAAGATATGGGAATTGTTTTCTCCCTCATAAAAGTTGATGAGCCTTTTTTATATCCTAACAATACACAATTACATGGTAAGTTGCATTTTATTTTTGACCTTTAGCATTGCTTTTTTCCTGCTGCCTTGAGCCCTATCATTTCAGGGTCATGACCAACCAATTGAAAACCACTGCTTCAGATTATGTGCATCTCTAGAGATTCCCATTCCTCGCTCAGAGGATGCTATTCACCGTAGAGGAAGTATAGTAATTAATATATTCTCACAGTTAGCTCATAGAGGATGTAGAGAGCCTACCAATAACACTTTACAGTCATTCAGTGTGCTTGAGTAATTCTGTGGCTCTATTCACCGTAATAAATATTCCTCCATATCAGAGCATGTTAGTGCTTCCATTTAGAGGAAAACGGATTGATACATTGAACATAAAACTGCAGTATACTTGTTTTATGAGTCTTCTCATGTGTGTGGGTCTGTCTTTCATTCGGTGTACATTCAGCTATGACTGTCTGCCGTCTGGGAAGCTCTTTCTCTCTGGATTTGCTGCCAAACTCATAATTAGAAATACCTTGACTGTCTCATCACCAGAAAGCACTGACGACCTTAATTCTAATTGTTTGTCTTTCTCATGTAGAAAATTAGCAAAGCAAGCAGTTCTTGAAAACAGGCATGACAACTTAATAGAGATGGATGTGTTCCCTCCCGTGTGCCACGAGGGCGGCTATGGGGACGGGTATGTGCTCCTGAGTCTTCTCATGGTGCCAGCTGCTGATGCCAAGCCCATCACTGAGTCAACAAAAAGTGCTAAATCTCCAGACCCCCCACCCCAACCCAGACACCCCCAAACAGAAGGCCAGTGCTCAGCCAACCAAATGGCCAGAGTCCCATATTGAGCCAACCAAATTTAGACAAAGCAGTCATGCACTGGCCAAACCTCTTAATGTATATCTCTTCCCTTGTTCGGTTAGCCAATGGATGCAAATTATCAAGAGGCACTTGATTGGCAGCCGCTTCTGACACTGGTACTAGCTTAGGAATAATTGCTCTAAATTAAGTTGCAATAAAAATCCACTAATATGCTAATCGATTCGCCACTTGCATAAATCACTGCCTTTAATATTTTAATTTGACTAATTCTTTAATTGATATTCCTGCTTTACTGGATTAAATCCTGACTGCCTTGCACAGCATCTTGGCTTTGATTGGGTTGATTGATAATGTTAAAGTAAAAGTGAGTTGGCAGCAACTGTTTATTGCACTAAAACACTAGCCAGTTTTTCTCTCTCTCTCTGTCTCTATCTCTCTCTGTCGCTGCATTAGAATGCAGAGACATTGTCGAATTGTCTCGCTAATTGGATTTAGTGCTCAGTGTTATTTGATATCGCAGCTCGAATCATCTGTTTGTTCCATTGTTCAGTGTCTTCATGGGTCATTCTGTCAACATAAAGAATGCAATCGAACAGACAACCATGCAGTTTTAGAGAATTGCTTAGCTCTGCAAGCTTGTGAGTTGTTTTGTTTAACAAGCGGATGGGAATTCATGTGGTGGAAGAGTGTTATGTCTAGGCCTAAATATAGACTAGGGATAGTTTTCTCACTTTTTTAACTACAGTAAATATTTCTCCGGTTTGTTTTTGACAGTCAATTCTTTATAGATGCATATCTAACATACGTTTTGACTACGAAAAACAATTAAACTATTATAAACATTAAATGAGGAAAGTTGGCAGTTGGCCATTATTAGGGGTTTTGAGCTAAATTTAAACAGTAAAACTAAAATGAAACCCAATTCATGGAAAAAGTGTGGGGGGGAATTATCAGTTATTGACAATAAAAAATTTATTAAAATCTCATTTTATGACTGTCTTAGATTATTTATTTATTGTATGTAATATGTATTGACTTAATCATTCTATGTAACTTTGATATATATTTAAAATTTCATTTTATATATATATTTAAAATTGCATAGGAGAATATTCTAGAATTTCAGTGATCTATGAATTTGAAACCAGCATACAAAACAACTGCACAAACAAAATGCACATTTATTTATGTATTTGGACTTGTTTCAAAACCTTATATTTAGAGTCCTGGTTTCCCATATGTCTACAGTCCTACACCTGGGATAATGTGATCTTAAATGCTAAAAATAATGAAGTTCGTTTTTTTTTTTTTTCTCTTCTGCTGAGGAAACAGTACTGTTGGTGTTTTTTAATTAGAAAAAGCTTTTTCTCCGCCTCTCAAGTACAATCAAATGATTCCAGATTTATAGTGGAAAGTACCACTCACACTCACATGCACCCAACGTTTCCCATTTCTCCACTTTCATTTGGGTAAAGAAACACAGCAGGCTTAAGGGAAGTCAAACACAAGGTCTTTGATTGAGATGTGTTCGGTAAAGGTTGAAAAGTGAAGAGGGCTAGATTTTCACTGTGGTGTTCAAGCAAACAGAAAGGGCCGGCTTAATAAATGTGCTGGTTATATCTGCCCAGCATAATTACCACATGCCAAGGGCTTCTGTTAGCCAATCATACTTTAAGTGCCAATCAGCAGGAGAGGGTGACACTAGCTTAGGGGGAGACGTACAGGAGCAAGGCAGTTTAGGAGGGCTGTACGCCTCACTTCCTGTACTGAGCCCCACTCTGTGAACAATCTGTGCTACTGCATCTATTCCTTTAAACTCATTTAGAGTTAATATACCAAGCTTTCCATGAATAGTTATAGATGCGATTGTTAAATGCTTTAAAAATAATAAAACCGTTTCTGATTTTATGAACTGTATCAGATCTTACAATTTCTTGGCATTAATCTTTATCGCCTAAAGCTGTTCAATGCAAAATGAAAAGAAAATACTTTAAAAATGTGTATCTTTTAAAACGAGAGTAAAATGTTCATGGCTTTTCTCTTTCTGTCTCTCTCTATTTGTCTCTCTCAGGCACTTTCTCTTTAAGACAGGCACCGGCACCACTCCTCTGTTCAGCACGGCCACGCCAGGCTACACCATGGCCACGGGGGCAGTCTACTCGCCCCCCACACGGCCCCTGCCCCGCAACACACTCTCCCGCAGCGCTTTCAAGTTCAAGAAATCCTCTAAGTACTGCTCATGGAGGTGCACGGCCCTCAGTGCCATGGCTGTCTCCGTACTGCTCTCTGTACTGCTCTGTTACTGCATTGGTAGGTGAAACCCTGATGCTTTAAAGTATACATAGATGGTTGATTAATGAAGTCAACTAGTTTTATATATTTCTTTATTTCTGTTTTTTTTTTTATTAGTATTCTGAGTTTAATTTAACGTTTAGACAAAAACCTCTCTGAAAATTAGATTTAAATTCACCCCCTTTTAAACACCACCACTTGTTGTGTTAAAGGGATACTCCACCCCAAAAATGAAAATTTTGTCATAATCACTTAAGCAGCGTACGCCTTCTGTGGTCACCTCCCAGCGACCCAAGGATGCCTGCTGTTCAAATCAAAACGTAGCGTACTCTGCTTGCGTTCAGTGGATATTTCTCCAAAATGGCGCTAACGTGATACCGAGACACAGCGGAGACGATGTTAACACAGTCGTTATTTTTGTTTTCTTTGCATACACAAAGTATTCTCGTCGCTTCATAAAATTCAGATTGAACCACTGATGGCAGATGGACTATTTTGACGATGCTTTTCATACTTTTCTGGGTCTTGACAGTGTTATTTACTAGGCAGTCAATGGGACAGTTTCAAGCCTCCCGGTTTTCATCCAAAATCTCTTAAATTGTGTTCCGATGATGAACGAAGCTTTTACGGGTTTGGAACAACACGAGGGCAAGTAATTAACGACAGAATTTTCATTTTGGGGTGGAGTTCCCTTTCAGATAAAATATCTGGAACCTCTGCTTCTGTTGTAGTTACTTTAACACTCTGCATCTGAACGGCCAAGACACCCTGAAAACCTGAATGATTGAACTGTGATTGAATATTTTATTATTATTTTATTATTTTAAATTATAATACATTATTTTAAATAAATAATTTATCTAAATGTATTTCTCAATTCAATTATATTTATTTTTATTTTATTACATTTGCATATAATATTATTGCATTATTAAGTAATGATTTATTGCTTCCTATTCGGGCAACCCAAAATACATGTAGTTTTGCACATCCCTACTTTGCAGCTCCTGATTAAAGGGAGGGCATCATGTCCCCCAAACCACTTTGCCTTATATATTCAGAATTTTTACTACTTGATTTTTAAGTAAGTTTATGTAGCTATAATTTCATTCAGGTTACCCCTAGCAAACCTGCAAAATGTTGTTATGGCTGTGGAGTACTATTTAAAAATCAACTGCTTTGTCAATTACATTGCCATGGAAACCACTGCAAATTTTTGTCTATTACTCAGTCACCTGCACAGTGGTCCATGTAGCCTTTGTTGCCATAGTAGCAGAATGTGGCCACATCGACAGACAAACATTTATTTTCCTGTTGCATCGTCATGGTTTTAAGTTCGCTTTCATTCAGTATTTATCACATACTGTGTGCCAAATGTAGACAGCCTTGTTTAGCTTCCTCTCTGAATGGAGCCAGTTGTTTCCTCATTCCATACAAATGTCACATTGATGAGAGGATTTGTGAATGGCCTGTAGAGATGCTGTTTTGCACTGTGAGGTGGGCTGGTTTGTCTCAAAGGCACGATGGTTTTGTTGAACCGCATGGGAGAGACAATGATACGGCAGGCATTGGACATCTGTTTATTTTTCTTCAGTCAATCTTCTGCTACAATATGAGTGTTCTTTACTCCTGGCCATTTTTGTAATGGTTCTGTTACTGAAGAGAGAAGGGAAGCACATACAGAGAGAAAGGGAGGAGAGAGAGAGGTATAACAGACTTTCTGTTATATGGTGGTTCTCACGGATATATTCCAAAATAGAACTGAAATTTTTGTTCTTCTGTAAGCTTAAGGAAAAAGATGTGCTTAATCTTCAAATGTCATTCATCCACTTCAGACTGTTATATGTGGTTGAATCTGACAAAAATCTCCAAAACATGCCATATTTCACTACAAAATCAAAAGAAAAAAAAAGAACTTTTTGCATAAAGAAAATTAAGCTTGTTATTAGAATTATTATAATCCCTCTGAAACCCCTCTGTAACTCAAAACACCTCATTCTTATCCTTATAATGTAAATAATGATTTAAATTCTGCATTATAAGTACTGTTGTAACATAAAAATTCAGATCTAAAATATATAGGTAAATATCATTGTATATGCGGTGCTGATTTACATTTATATATTAATTTTAATTGAAAAAAAATTATTACATCAAATAAATGCATACATTTAATATAGTGCATGATCATCATTACTGCATTATATGATATTGGTAACACTTTACAATAACTTTACCAAAAACTTTAAACAAAACCTTGAATGTTAGTTCCTAACATTAACTACAATGAACATTACTTTGTACATTTATTAATCGGTGTTAATGTTAGTTAATAAAAATCTCCTGTTCCTTTTTATTCCTGATAACAAATTGTAACAAAGTACATTGGTTTCACAAAAATAAAGTAAAAGAACACCTAATGATATTTGTAGAACGTGCCATGTGATCCAATCAACTGCACTTATTGTCACATTCACTTGAGAGGTTTCACCTCTTAGCGATCAGACACAGAGAACACACAAAGACAGGCACAATTCAATACAATTCTTTGTATTGATGACGTCAAGACTGGCCTCCAAAGTCAATAAGAGGAAATGAAGTGCCCTCCTTTTTTCTTTCTCAGTGCAATATTGCTCCAAACCTATTCAGTGCTGTAGAGATCCAGCGGCCCTCTTTTATCATAAAGTCATAAAGGGATGAGAGGACAGCATCAGTGAGTCCCTTTTATATCCAAATAGGAATGCATTTGTTCAGTCAGTGGCCTTTCATTATTGTCCGCTTTTGTGTCACGTTGAGAGAAGTCATTTTGTAGTTCAATTTTTCACTGCTGGGATTGACAAGATGTACAGTATTAAAGCCTGCTCAGTGTTAGAGCTGTGTTCAACAGGTTTAAAGAAAGCAGTTGGATTCTCTGTGTGATCAGTAAGCAGAGTGGCTGAATAACAAAAGCTATTTTTTCTCTTTAGATAGAAAGCCAAATCCATTTCAGAGTTAATTATTGCACTGTATTGGAGACAGTTCAGCAGCTTCCAGAGAGCTATTTACTGACACTCCACAGCCAGGTCTGCTGCTTTTGTCAATACAGCTGCTAATAGAGCAGATATCAAAACCATCTAGAGAGACTGAAAGAAACAAGATTACAGAGTTTTCATCCAGCGTCACAATATAATTGGTCCATAATGGCCATCTCTTTTATTCTGTATCTTCGTCGTCTTAGATGTGCACTGGCCTTATGAAATAATATCAGCTTATTTGGCCTGTTCATGCAAAGTAAAAAGTTTGCGGGAAGAAATGCATCATGTGACTTTTTGAATTGTTGTTTTTAAAGTCTTATCATACTAGAAAGTTGTTAGTTATTATCAGCGTCATTATGAAGATAGCGTTTGTACCGTGTCTTGCTTACAACCAGCGGGGTGTCGCTGGCCAGACCCACAGCAGGTCTGATCATTACTGCATTTTAAGATTCCTGAAGATGCACACAGCAGGACATTTAAGAGCATCACAGGAATTATGGAAATATATGGAGTGCTAATCATGACAGTGCCCTGTAGGGGCCAAACATTACCAAGCCCGAAAACAGATTTCTTCTCACTTTCTTTTATCTGTGGCTGTTCCTTGTCCCGTCCCAGCTTTCATTATCAGACCTCATTATCCCTCTGAATTTGCGTTCCAAAACCTGTTATTTCAAATGACTGATGTTATGGGAATACACAATGGAACATTGTTACTGCACTTTTTCTTCCTGTTCAAGATGTTTCCACAAATGGGCTTGCCGATAGATTTACCAAATGAGTTTTCATTTACTAAATGACTTCTGCTCCTCCCAAATTACTGCACAGAATTAATAAAGTTTAGGTTAATAATAAGTTAGACCTACTTAAAGTGTTTGACAATCCTTTAACCATCACTACCTAAATCTGAGGAATTAACTGTTATTTTAAAAACAAGCCTATTTTTAAACATAGGCCAGATTTTCCACAGGAGAATACTAAAATTATATTTTCTTACAAGGCAATGTACTTGAATATTGTCCACCTGCAGAGCCCTAGAATCACACATCACAGCAGTTTCCTGACAGCGGTGCCGGTGACAAGTTGCATTACTGGCCTTACACCACTTTGAGTTTTGGAGCATAACCTTATCCACATTTTTTGCCTGATATTTCTAAAACATATTTAACTGAGATATTATATGCTTTGTTGTTGATCATCCCTTTTCGTTCTGCTTTTAGTCCAACTGGATTATTTCCAGCTAACAAAATTATAATATAAGAACGTTTTGTCCATTCATATTAAGTAACTAAAAACTTGTTCTAATGTTTTCTGAACTTTCAAAACTTAAAAAAAAAAAAGTAATATAAAAATCTTTTGTTTTCCCTTAGTTATGTGAACAGTTAGGGAACATTCAGTTTTATCATTTTGCAAACATTATGCGAATGTTACTGTCCCCTAAACATGTCCAACTAAAATGTTTCAGAAAAAAAAATTCCAGAATGATGTATTATTAATGTATTTGTGCTAACGTTTTGAGAACATTATTAAAGACCAGATGTTAGAACATCAGAGAAACAGGGCTAATGTTCTAAGTGTGCGTTATTAGAAAAACATTTGTTCATAACTTTGAGAGAACAGGGCCCGATTGTTAGATGATGTTTTGAGAACATTCCCTGTTTGCTGGGTTCCAACCAATATGCAGTACATTTATGCTTCTGTTATTTTAATCTATTTGAAAAGTTTTGCTGTGTAGCATATGCACTTAATACTAAGAATTATAATCGGTATTATTATATAAATCATAATATGAATTTATGAGTCTTCTTAAAACTGCTGCTAGGCCACTTCAACATCTGAATAGTGAAGGCTAAACAAATCAATCAATAAGTTAGAAAATATTATGCTGCAACACTAAATTGATTTAATACTTGTAATTTGTCTTATCTGGTTGGATTAAACAGACTATGCAAAAAGTGCAGTTAAAAAGTATCCTAATGAATCTCTGACTAGTTGTATGTATTAAAAAAGAGAGAGACCTATAATATTTGATTCATAAAGCATTACAACCAAGCTAGCCTTAAATGACAAGATGCATATCTATGCAGTTATCAAGTAAACACAGTGGAATTTTTTCTGTAAACTTCTGTAAAAACTGATGACGTGATGGTTCTTCTGCAGGTGGATGTGTCTTTAATTATGCACAAGAATGCATTATATTTTGAGTAAAACGAGTTCAGTGTATGCAGCGTCTTGGTCTTACGGTGTCTCACACTGTCAACTTTGCAGATGGAGAACATATCCTCCTCTTTGGTTTCACACAGCAAACAATGCCTCGCTCGCTATGCGTCAGCAGCTCTTCCAGCTACTAAGAAAACCCAGAGCCTTTTCTCTGCTAGCAGTCCCCCCCACCCCCCCCCCCCCCCCCCCCCCATCTTTTGTGTCGACCCCAGCCATCCTCCGCTAAGCCCACACCCACACAACAAGACAGACAGGTTTCTCTCCCTCTGTCCTTGTTCAACAGGGGTAACATAGCCACATAGAGATTTTTCATGAACGCTCGATCAATACCACATCCTCTGAGGATGGCTGGATGGAAGTTCACTCAGATACCTCAAACATGTTGAGAGGCTCCTCTAACCGCCACTAAAATCTCACTAGAATGACAGGTTAACTGAATGGGCCTCAGACCAGATTTTTTTTACTCACTTAACTGCTCCTTGAGCTTCTGGAAAAGAGAGTTCTGAGGCAAGACTGATGCAGCACAAGTCCTGATGGAAGGCCTTCATGCCAGCATATGCCTTTCCAGCAGTTTTCATTTCATAGTTGTTCACAAGTCCTTTTTTTATCCTAAGCAGTTAAGCTGTCCACTGTTCTTTAGAATAACTGTGCACATCCTGCATATACTTTGTTTTCAAGCACCTTTGGGATATTTTAGCTTTTTTCATGTTTTTATTTTTTCTTGGACTACAGACCTGATCTCCGAAGCAATATGTAAAATTGACTATTTATTTAGCAAAACAAAAAAAATATCATGTTAAATTATTTGTGCATTCATGAGCAAAGCATGACTTCGCAACCAAGACATCTATACACCCTCCCTCAACTATTCCCTTTTTCTGAGTAAAGTGATTGCACATGGTGAGTAAGTTACCTCTTCTGAACAGAGTGCCGATGGCCTCTCCACCTTGCTTCTAGCATTGAGGCCAAAAGCTGGAGAAACTCATAAAGGGACTCCAGTGTACCAAACACCAGCCAGAGGAAGCATGGCATGCCAAGATTTCCTCAATCCTGTTTTAAAAGATGGAGAAGCTGTTCATAAGATGGAGAAGCTGTTCATAAATACTTCACAGCTTTTCACACCTCTGAAAAGCATTTTACATTTAGGCACAGCCAGGCAGAGTTTTTCATTCGGTCTCTGTCTCCACGAATGAGTAGTGACACTCTGGAGAAAATAATAACTCAGTCTTTCCACAGTGCACTCTTATTTTCACAGTTTAGCGAGCTGCTTTGTCCTCCCACTTATGTTTTTCACTAAATGATTTTAGAATAATTAATAGTCTGAGTCATTTTTTTTAAATCTGTACCTTGTTCACCCTGAATTCGAAAAAGCAAGTTTTGATTGACATTGATGAAATTTCTGAATACACATAAGTATTTTTTTAAATAAGCATACAAAAATGTAGCTTTGGTGCCTTGCAAAAAGTGGTCGATGATTGTAAATAAGGACGGTGAGAGTTTGAGGTAATTTATGTGGGTGATTTGGAAATGCTCAGGGGACAGGCTGTCAGCGGCTCTACTCACAACACCCTGAGGGATGGAAGGACGTTTGGTTTTGCCCTTGATTTATTGCTGCAGAAAGTCTTTTTTATTCATTGGCGTGTCTCCCTCGCAGTTAAATGCAATGGTTCACGACTGTTAATTTTTTTGTTTTGTTTTTTCAGTTTTGTTGGTGTTGCTTGCTGTTTTTTTTCCTCACACTAATTCTGAAAATAGTTTCTCATTGAGTCACAGAAAGCCAGTTTCCCCATCCTCTTGCTAATGATCATAAGTGACATACAGTGAGAAATATGGAGCTGTATTTTAAGATGAAGCATCACTGGGTCCTCGATAGTATTGCGAGTCCCACTGGTTACATAACCACCAATCCTGCCTTGTATAAGTTGCCTTGCATTTAGTTAACTGTAAATCTTACCACTCTGCATGTGAACCCTGCCCTGGTGAAAACTCATTCTTCCTTCTTCCTCTCTTTTTCATTCATTCTGCATACACCTGAGGCAGTAGCGGCCCACTTCCAAACTGATCAGGCATTGTGCGTCCCTCCATTGCCCTCTTTCTCTCTCTCTCTCTCCACTCACCCCATGTAGAATTGGTCTTTCTCTGAAGCCTGCTTTATCATTCATCACTCCCTTCCCAAGCCTCATCAACAAAGCGATCCACCTCCCATGATCTTGCCCACCTTTTGCTGTTTTAGCACTCGCGAGACAACCAAGGGAAAGGAAATGAGGAAAAAACCTAACAGCCAATTTACATTCTTTGTCAGCTGAGAGAACTAGACGCTTTTTTGTTTTGCACTAGGCGCATTTGTATTCTAATATCCTGGATGTGTTCCATACACATGCATGATTGTTCCCGAATGCCCTGTGTCTCTTAGATCCATGCGTGCCCATAAATTTTATCTTCTTTTTAAGATTTATTTATTCATCCACACTAGTTTCAGTTTCAGATATTGCAACAAGTGAATCCAACTGACCATCAAGAAACTGTTTCATTAACAATAAGAATTCGATACAGAGGTGAAAAACTTTGCACTTCCATATTCGTTTCTCGTTTACGATGCCGAAAGTTAATGTAGTAGCCTGCTCAAACATGTGTCGGCGAGCAGCTCAATCAGATCAGCAGGGGGTGGCCGTCTTTCTGCCGGAGAAGTCAATACCGCCCACTCCCCCGTAACCCCCTGCTTCGGCTAAGGTCAGAGTGCTGGACATTGGCTGCTCCGTGAACGGGCTGACCCAGCGGGTATCTAATTTAATGAGAGAAAGAGTGAGAGAGGACCAGACAGAAAGATATAGAGTGAGTTTGGAGGATGAGCTTAAGGAATTTTATAAGCCAATTACTGCTCAAATACTTTAATGAAACTCTCTCGCACCTCAACTATTCTATACTCTCTCTCATTAACGCTCCATGTCGTTGGAGCGCTTTAGTTGTATGATGTTACAACGAGCTGGAGAGCTTTAGCTGCACATTTCAGGAATACCAGCGAAAGCCTACAGCTCCAGATAACAAGCACACATAAGAAACTTTACACACACAAGTAAACACACACAAATACACCAGCACAGAGAGAAGGAGAATGATTTATGTGGGGAGGTTGTGTGTGTACTCTGGGGGCATGAAGAGACCCAGTGGGGGTTGTTGGCAGGTCTAAATTACCTTTATTAGAGCCAACGTCTGCAGCTAACATTGCTGTTACTCAGAGAGAGGATCAGTATGTCCCCTCAGAGCAGCCCACCTCAGCACAGCTACCACACACACCTACATACAAGGACCCATATACAGTATCACCAATGAGATTCTCATACTAATGCAAGACAAAAACAACTAATGATATCACAAATCACGGGGACATCACAATTACCACTAGATTAAGGCTCTAAATAGCATTGTTGTAAAATTGTTCAGCCAAACATGAAAATACAGTATTTTTTTCAATCTCATGTTGATTCAAACTTGTATGTATGACTTTCTGTTTTCTGCTGAACACTGAAACATTTTAAGGGACTTTCATGCTGCTCTTTGCTATGCAATAAACACATACAGAGAAGACAGGCAATTCAGCTCCAAATAGGACAAAATATGTATCATAAAAGTATATGATAATCTCCTGAAGCTGATACTGTAGTTTGTGTGAGAAACAGACCGAAATGAAGCCACTATTATAATATTATATTGTATGACATAATATTGTCCTCTGCTATACTGTAGCTCTCAGATCTGTTTAGTGCATAGACATACTTAAATCTGTGAATGACATATATGAGATAACATTTTCTTTTAGAATCTTCAAGAAGCTTTATTTTTGGGTGAATTGTCCCCTTAAGGTTCTGGGATGACTATATATATGTTATGGGTTTGATCCGGGTAGGGTTAAGATTGAAATGGAGAAAGCTTCCACAAATCGCTGCAGTGTTTTCCTCAGTGTCTGCAAAATGAACAACCTACCTATTCCTCCATTACAACTATTTTCGAGCAGTATTTTTGTCAACCCCTTGACATTTCACTGTATTTCCTCTCAGTTTACAGCCAACTGGTTCCCCATATAAGGATCAGGCCTCATGATGGCTTAGTTCCTACAGATTGTACACTATCCTGTATGACCTTTCCAAGCATGTGCTTTAGACGCATCCCCAGGGAAACAAAACATGCTCAAATGGGTGCTGATTCACGCAGGTCGTCATGCTGCCCACAGGGGCCGTTTGCAGAATCCGTGAAAGAACGTTTGGCAAACCCACCCTGAAATGTAGCCAGTTGTGTTTCTAGCCACACCTGAATTGAACCTTGTGTCACAAATATTCTGTACAGGCCAAATGTTTTCAGACCAATTTTCAAACCTTTGAATTCCAAGCACGGTTTGGTAAAAACATTCAGACATTTCAGGAACAAGTGAAATGAGACAGCCAAAGCAGCTGTTTAAACATATTAGTCCACAGCACAGCCACACAGTCTCTCCTGTCACTAATACCAAATTCATCAGCTGAGGCTACTCTAGTATCTTAGAGCTATTTTAACTTGAATACTTGAGCTTTGATGAATGAATTGCTGTTCTCACTTGACACATAACAATGACTATTTAAAGAGTTCCTTTGTGTAAAATAATGCACAAACAAATCAATACAAGACATGTAGCTGTTTATACTTCTTTCAAAAGGTCATTATAGGGGCTTGATTACACAACATCTCTCTGATTAATTTTTTTGACAACGTTTATTAGAATTTATCTTTAAAGCTGCCTTGTATCTGTAATTGCGACTGACTTTTCGTCACTATTGTGACATTTTTCCAAGTGAAACAGCTTTTCAAACAAAAAGAAAAATGTAGAGCAGTTCTTGATTTTGTCCATCGGGAATGGATTGGATTGTTAGTTTACTGTCGCTTGCTAATTTATGCGATGGTTTCATGTGAGTGACAGGTTGCTGGAGGAGAGGGATTGAAACTCGTCTGGCCGTAAGACAGTTTTATTGCCCTGCGCCTGTGTACACATCATCAAGGAAGAGATGTTGTTGCGAGGTGCAAGGGGCTTTGTTTTTGATTAAAGATTAAAGATTATGATGGCATGAGTTGGAAAAAAACAATGATGTGCATGAATCATTTATAATAAATTCTGCAGTATTCCATAAATTATATGAATTGCGACCATTTTTTCTAGTGGTGTATAAAATGGGAAGTATCACCATTACTTTTGTTGATTCTTTATGTGTTAATCTTGAGCATGTAACTTCTCCCACTCATTTTATGATGCATGAATAAATGTTGAAATCATATGACTTAAGTACAAGATGTCCTGTTACTTTTCTAAGTGGTCAAACCAGACAATAAAGATCCCTTAGACAATGAAGGAGGGTCCCAAGTCATATTCAGGAGCCAGAAAATCATAGAAACTTGGCAGTGAAGGTGACTTGGGCCATCAACCTGATAGCAACTGGCCCTAGCAACCATCCGTAAAGATGTTTTACAGGGGCAAACTTTTTTAATATTGATTACAATACATTACAGCATTTTCACTCCTTCTGAATCCATTGCATCCTGTTCCTTTATTCTTAAGTGATCATTTCTCTCTCTTGTGTCTCTCTCTCCACAGCCATGCATCTCTTTGGATTGAATTGGCAGCTGCAAGAGACTGAGGGCTATGCTTTTGAGAACGGCCAGGTCAAATCTGACACCACGGCAACCAACGCAGTTACTGCCCTGTCTACTGAGAACAGTAAGGGTCAAACGCACACGTACCCACTCACGCACTGATGCATAATATGGCACAGGCACAATCTGTTCAAGCCCCTTCACCAGCACAAAACACATTTGCATTAAGTAAACAGACTGGAGAACACACACACAGTAATAGGCTAGAGAAAATTACTAAACAGACTCACTCCTACACAACTACACCTCTAGGACCCTCTGCCATGAAGACCCACACTCCCTTAAATAAACATAACTTGAGCTAAACAAACACCCACACACACTGCCACCCCCACCCCAGCCACAAACACTCCCACACACAAATGGAAATCACTCACTCCAAAACCATTTTCTTTGCACCATGCCATCTTTCCTGGCACTCGGGTGTGCGTTTCAGTATTCTGTGGTGAGTATAATCCTCTCTGTGTTTGTGAGAGCAACAGGCTTACATTCCTCAGCATTTAGACACTAGTCTTACAGTATCAGGGCGGCTGCTTTTATGTTTCGACTGTCACGGCTGTTGCAGACATGTCCGGGAACAGTCTGGGAATCAGGAAGATGAGCCAAAAAACATTTAGGTGAAAATATTGAGTTCAAAGAAGAGAGTGTTTTAATGGGAGAATATGAGTGGGCTGTGTGTGTGCAGAATGCACAATAAATGAGTTTGTGGGATTGTCTGGGCCTTTCAGACCATGAAGCCAAGTAGTGAGAATTGCGAAATGCCCTGGCATTCTACCCAGAATCTCTCTTTCTTTATCTTTCTCTCTCTTGAAAGTAGGATTCACTCTGTCCTTAATATTAGCTGTCACACAAACCTACTGACCAGTGAAATGGAGTGCCATTTTTACATGCACTCAGAAACACACATTGGCTACGCTCAAACAGCAGCAGAAATGGCTGTCAGTCATGTTTTACAGTGCTAAATTCAGTTCCATTCATGCTTAGTTCGGTTATAAATGGACTTAAACTTTCAGCATTCACAACTGCATTTTAAGGCCCTGTGTCCACCAAAGCGTTTTCAGCCAGGCACTCTGCTGAAAACGCCCAGCTGCGAGAGCTTGAGAGCGCTTTTTGTGGCGCAGCGTTTTTTCAGTTGAGACGCTTTGGTTGCTATGATACGGAATATCCGCTAAACTGTTACTTGTATCTAATTTGGTAGATAATTTGTTTCTGACTAAAACGTTGACACAATGTAGAGTACTTGCTCTGGTCCTTGCTTTGGATGGAGGGGTGGTTGAACCACGTAAAAAGAAAGGACGGACCCGCCGGTCTGTGTGAGTTCATGAGATTTTGGGCGTGCGAAAACAGCTCGGTGAGTATCATCGTTTGGTCCAAGAACTGAAGTTGGATGGAAGCCAGTTCAAGGAGTACTTTCGGATGAGCAGGGCACAATTTGAAGTGGAGGAAGGCATCTCAAAGCCCCAGATAAACTAGAGAAAATGCTCGTCATCGTCATCATTATTAATTGCCTTCAGGACACAGAGCTGATATTCTGAGATATCTGGCTCAGACTTTCTCTTTGGAGCCAGAGTGCGACGCAAAGGTATTTCAGGTGTGCAGGGTGCTGGCACATCAGGGGATTTGGAAGATCTAGGCTGTGTGCTGTTGGCCTGGGTTTGGGTCAGTGACAGGGATTGTGCATTCTCATCTGTTGTCTGTGAGGAAAAAATTATAATAAAAAATGAATAGCAATTTATTGATAGCATATACTGCTGCTATTACTACTATTAATAATTGCCTAATAATTCCATTAACAGAAAAAAACGTCAATGATTGCAATTTATTAAACAGATATAGCAGCAAAACAGATATAGCATCACTTTAACATTGACGTTCACATAGTATGCTACACTACCTCCACTGGTGTTACCAGGGACTCAAGGAGAGCTTTTGACTGAAATTGCTAGAGGTGTCCCTGTCCTGGATGTAAGGCTCCAGAAAGTTTAGAATGGACATAAACTTCCACCTCCGATTGCCTCCTGCTGCCCCTCAACCTAGCCTCTTTCTCTCTTTCTCTTCATTTTTCTCTCTTTTATATGTGTCCCTCAGGTACTTCCACGTTTTACACATTTTTCTACTGAAACTTATATGGACAAAAAGATTAGTCCGTTTAAAAAAAACAAAAACAAAACAACTGAAACAAGAAAAATATTCTGACTGCCAGACATTAACGTTACATATATACATTTTAACAAACAAAATGGTTTGCAAGCTAGGCTACATAGCTTTTTCCTTATTTCCTAACTAGTTATCTAGGTACTGGCTGCTTACCTGGTAGACCCAAGGCAAAAAACGCTTTGGTGGACACAGGGCCTAAGAGTGAGTTCGGTAAACCTTTGCTGTGTGAATGTTGGACTATTATTACTCTCACCACAAAAAGGGAATTTCTTAAATAGTATGTTAAAAAAAATTTACATTGAAAAAGAAAATATGTAGAGCAGGGACTTGGTTCAGTGCATTGGTTGTTGAATGGATTTTGCGATGAGCTTGCAGGGGCTGGATTAAATTGACTAAATGATTCAAGAATTCTTGCATAAATCACCAAAAAGAAGTATGTCATTTTCACAAGATTTTGATCAAAAATTACGAGCTCACAACATTTATTTTTTTATTAAACATACATGGGTGAGCCGTTAACAATAGAAAAAAAGAAATAGATTTCATTTCATGCCTACTTCAAATTACTTTAAATCAAGATTAATTTACTTGAGGCAAAGTGACATACGTAACATATCAAGTCTTTTTTTCTGATAAATTTAACAAAATGAAATGAGTTAATTCTTAAAATATAGGAAAATATCTTTCTGTCCACTACGGGAAGAAAAATAAACTTGTTTTCTTTTTGAATAAGTAAAATTGTATTTCCCATTGGCAGATATTTGTTCTCTTTAAACAAACCTTTTTAAATTTACAAATCATATTAATACTAAAAAATATCTTCAATTGTTTTGGTTTCTCAGTGGATCGTGTCATACAGTGCATTGTGTTTTATTCATTTGTGTTTTTTCATGTAGAGTTTCAGTATTTAAAAAAAAAACATAGATACATGTTTCTTTTGAGGGTTTTCAATCCAGTCATTGTATTTTCTCCAGATCCGCTCTCATCAGTTTTGTGGTCTGGTCATGACCCAGATGCTACGTTCTACAAAAATTATACAAAAATTGAAAGCCATTGTCGGTTAATTAAGATTTCACGGATGAACTCGCACTTCGACTTGTTTATTAAATAACACCATGTCAATTGTGAAAAGACATGCCTGTGTTGATGTTTACTGTTACTATGATTACTGCTATTCTGGTGAGAATAGAACAGGGGGTTGACTTCAGTTACTCGTTCATACAGACAGTATTCAGTTCACTTCTGTAAGCTGTAAGGGGTCCTGAACACCTGTTGTGATAAAATGGTGCGAGTAAATACAGCTATCAGTCCCAAACATTGAGTGCCACTGATGCACAGTACATGCATCACAGAAAGGAAAGTGCTAACTTATCAAATGCATTCATTGATACATGCGTGCCAGAGATTTTATTAAGTCTGTCTGCACTAAAATTCACAAGACAAGTCACACACTCATAACACACAGAAAGTAAGGTCAAACTTCAGGTGATAGGTTTCATTTGAATTAGAAATACACAGAAAACGTAACAGATTTATTTATTTAAATATTTGTTACTATTTTTTTATCAAGTGGCACAGCACCTTGGGGCATCTGTTCTACCTTGCCTGGCATATTTACATATAGTTATAAAGATGTTTTAAATATTATAAAATAGAATGCAACATTTGGGTTTCCAGTGATGTAAAAATTCCAGTAGTCATAGTTTTATATTTCACCATCTTTTAGAATTAGATTGTCATTCCCAATGCTTCATGGGATTGTAGTTCTTTCCTTAATTAAAGCCGTTAAGTACATAGTCTTGTACCTTTGTCTTTTTGTCCGATTTTCACATACTTTTTTTGCTTCAAATTAAAGTTTGTAAAGTTGTAATTCAACTTATAGCTGATTGGCTTGTTACATGGCATATAACGCTTTAACAAAGCATTTTTTTTAAATCCCTATAGGAAAAATAAATAGAAAAAATACCAGAACCAAGGCTGCTGAAAAAGTGGGCGGGCAATAATGCATTCTATATACATCTGTGCTTTACAGGAGCCAGTGAGATTTCACTGTGGGCAGAGCAAAGTTGTGGCAGATCAAGAGAAGAGCTCATATTAAAATGCAAGAGATGCTTTTGGTTTGTCAACATGGTGTAAGGCACTTATGATTAACAGCATAACCTAAATAACAAATACAATAAGAAATAAATAACCTCACAGAAACCGTATCGTTTTCTCCCACCCACCAGCAGGTGTATTCCCACAAGATATCCTCACTTAAGTACTAATTCAAGCACTCAGACACAGGGGGACACACACTCATGCTGTGAAGATGGATGGGCATATGTTTGAAGGCCATTATGATGATGCCCCTTACGGTAATGTGTTTGTTCTTGAGGTGATGGACGTGTCCACGCTTGCAGTGATGTAGCATTAGATCAGGGCATTTTTGCATCAGCTATAAGACATTTTCAGTCTCTATAATGTCTATTTGTCATCAGCAGAGTTAAGAAATTGGACGTGCTTTTATCAATTGGTCACAAATTGCGGGTAAATTGATTTTGATGCAGTTATATAGGCGTCTGTGGCTCTTTAGTTACACAGCAAGGGGAAGTCATTCATCTCCTCTTAAGCAGCAGTGACACAATCAGGTTACATTTATTTGAGCAGAATTTGCATTCATCATAGTCAGTCTTTTGTTTCCTAGCACTAGCCCCCACCTTGCTTTTTTCCCTTTCTCATTGAAAGAAATAAAAATTTGTATGCCATTGAGTGCAGGGGAATGTTAATGTGTTAACAGGGCAGGAGAATTTGCTATGGCAGAAGCTTCCAGCGGTGGGTCTTTAGTCTGCTGTGAGGGCCAAACTGGATGAGGGGGGTCCTGTAGAAGAGCAGCTAGTTAATGAAGCCATCAGCAATGTGAACAATCACACAGCTTACTCTCAATCAATACAGACAGCAGCTAGCACCCCCAGCTCCTTCAGTTAACCTTGATATGTGCATGCATGCCCACCAACACCACCACCGCTCTCTGTGAAGGACGTGTCACATACAAACACAGGCAGAAAACTGCAGTCTGGCGATTTCGGTCAACATACAGTGGGTATAGAAAAGAATCACATTTTGTTGAACCCTTTAAAATAATCACATTTTGTTGCTTTGCAGCCTGAAATGAAGACAGAGACAGTTTGTGTTTTATCCAGTTGTATTTACTCAGTGCAACCTATAAAAAATCCAAGTGAAAGATATAACACCAACATGATTTTAATTCTAATATGCTGATTTCACGCTCTACAAACATTTATTACTATTATCAATGTTCGAAACACTTGTGCTGCTTAATATATTTGATACTTCTTTTTAACAATCGAATATTAAAAAGAACAGTATTTATTTTAAATAGAAATCTTTTGTAACAATGTATTTGTCTTTACGGTCACTGTTGATGAATTTTAATGCATCCTTACTGAATACAACAGTTAATAAAAAAAAAATTTAAATTGTACTAGCCCCAAACTTTTGAAATGTAGTGTTTTTTTCTTCGATAACTGACCAAAAACATTGATGAATCATCCTGCACTACACAGATATTTGTCGAATCGGAATGAGAATGAGAATGTCCCACAGAAAATTTTGCTCATCAAGCCACATCATGGGGTCTTTAATTTAGCAATATGACATGAGAAAGACGGCACAGTTGTGAATGTTATACTCTTTGGATTTTCCTCTATAAATAAGAAATCAGTTCTCAAATGAACCGAATCTAACTGCTGTATAATTATAAATATAGACTAACCACAACCTCTATCTGTAAATGGCTTACAGAATTTTCTCTGTAAATGGCTTACAGAATTTTCTTTTATTAAGAAAATTTTAGATATATTTAGCTCTTTCATGAACCATTTATCCTCACAAGGATGTCCCAGCTAGCTGGTTTTGTCAGGTTTTATTGTGTTTCTAGTGGGATTTTCAGACATTTCATGCCCACAAGGATAGAAAAGCTGCCCACACACAAAGACACATGAATAGAAGCGCAGCAAATCCACACAGATACTTACTGACAGACTGAACATGCATCACACGCAGCAAAGTTTGACTTACATACATGCTGTAGACCCTTTGAAATACGTACACACACTCACTTATTTGTCTGTCTCTTCTTCTCCAGTGAAGAAAAAGTGAGTAATAACTGAGGGTGCTGCTGTTGTCATCTGCAGTTCACCTTTCTTTGAGAGACAGCTGACCTAAAAGCATTCACTCCATAAAAGAGCTTCAAGTGCTGTGTGGTGTGTGTGTGTGTGTGTGTGTGTGTGTGTGCATGTTTATGGGGTTTATGAGCACACAAATTTGTATAATGACATAGGTATTACAACGAGAAGGTGATTTATGAGGACATTTTGAGTGTCCCCGTAATTTAAATGGCTTATAAATCATTCAGAATTTTTTGAAAATCTAAAAATGCACAAAGTTTCCTGTAAGGGGTAGGTTTAGGGGTAGGGTTGGTGTAGGGCAATCGAAAATACGGTTTGAACAGTATAAAAACCATTACGCCTATGGAGAGTCCTCATAAACCATAAAAACAAACCTGTGTGTGTGTGACTGTGTGTGTGTGTGTGTGTGTGTGTATGTGTGTGTGTTGTGTGTGTGTGTGTTTGTGTGTGTGTGTGTGTGTTCAAAGCAGGGACAATAGCCTCAGTGCAGTTTCTTTCCTAAATGACAGGATGTGCTTTAGATTGCCTGTCTCGCTTCAGAGGTGCATGTGTTTGTATGTGACTAGGACTGTAGGGAATGTCATTACCATATGAGGACTTGCTGTTTTTTTTAAGAGATTGATTTCCATAAAAACTGAAAAATGAAAGTAGACCAGTCGTAATTTTCAGAAAATAATTTAGTGTTCCTCACACTGACTGCTTTGTATTCAAACACACACCCTTCAGAGACTCCATCATCCTCACACATGTGTGAAAGCTGTAGGCTTGCACTTGAAACTGAGTTTTATCCTTCTCTTATCCCTGGTGCCTGGAAGTGGAACCTAACATTGCATTTAGCATTGTTTCATGGGGCCTTATTTATGTGCTGCACCATTCTTTAACAAATCATCTGAGCAGCTCTGTATTCAGTCCTACTGCAGCAACTAAGAGAGCCAAGCATGATACTCTCTCACACTCTCTTAATGAATATAACACTGCTTCTCCTAATGCACATGCAGACACTCTTCCACAGGCTTCAGTGAATTAAAAACTGCTCAAGTGACTTTTCTGAAAGTCATAAAGAGGTGCTAAATCTGCAACTGAATGCATTAGGAAGAAGGGGAGACACTTGGCAAAATCGCACGTGTAATGTTAATGTCTCTCAGGGCCCAATGGTGAGAGAGGGAGAAAGTGGGGTGATGACAATAAAAGCATATGGAGAGAGTGTTTTGAAGGGAGTGAATAATAGGTATAAAGTGAGAGAGGCAGAAACAATTGAATTAAACGGGAAATCAAGGATAGGTTTAGGGCAGAGTGATCAGTCACAAAAAAAAGTGTTTTTCGTATTTTCATGGGTTTAGCCTCATGCTGTTGATACCCTGTCAATACAAGGTACAAAATGCCTCTTAATGGAAAAGTTCAGTTCTGTCACTAATGTGCATTTTAGTAATTTTGTCAATGGGAGTACCTGACAGCACATACAGAAATAAACTTAGTACTTGGTTGTGTTTTTTATGTGACATGTCAAGTCAAAAATAATTGTTTTAAAGACCCTGTCTCAAGACCCATTCAGCTACGCTCCATCTATTCATTTGAAAGTAAGAGTGTGTGTGTCTCCAGAGTCTTGACTGTTGCAGCTGTGGACTGAAAGTCACCGCGTGTGTGCAGTGTTGAAACAAATTGCTGTCAAATTAGTCATACAGTGAGACACCAGTGAAAGTCACACCATACCCAATGACAAAATTAAAAACGAGGCCTCTTTTTGACATGTTTTTGTATAGTTGCATGACCATGATTGAGTGCTTGAGTGTAAACTTTGTCACAAACAGCTTGTCATTTGTCACTGCAGCAAGAAATCTACATCTCTCCTTTCTTTTAATGTGTTCAGTATGAAAGCAATAGCCTAAATATTTTTTTTCACATTGTGTCCACATTATTACTACTAATATCAATTAATGTAGTTCAGCCAAAACATTTAATTCTGGCATAATGATTCACCCTCATGTCATTGTAAACTTTTGTTGTAGAACACAAAAAAGCAGCAGTTTATTTTCCACATACTTTTCTATACAGCTATATTTCATTGCAACTAGGGGCTGTCAAGTCATGAGATAGCTTTGTATGAAGAACAAACCTCAATTTAATTCACTAAAAAATGTCACCTTTCACCAAATGTCATTATATTAAACTGAGAAGATCTGAATGACAGAATTAGTAAATAATGTGATATTTTTTGTTGTTGTTTTTGTTGAACTGTTATTTTAAGGGGCAGTGTGTAAATTCTGTGCCAACAACCATAAATGTAAAAGTAATGGCATACCTGTACATACCCACATTCTTCCAGATTTTTGCTTTTTACAGAGCCAGAAACTGTCACTGAGACAAGTGTCATTTCTAAGGACATCCAGTCAGTGATATCTGTCAGATAGTAGTGGTATTTTATGTGGTATAGAAAAAAAATACTCTTACCAACAGAAACATGCACACACACATTTAAACAGTAAACATCAAGACAGTTTGGCAGATCACATGGCTAAGACGAAGAGAGAAGCTAAAGAAAGAGAAATAGAAAGAGAAGTACAGGGCTTTAGGGAGTCTTTGCATCTAGCCAAAACAAACCTACTACATCTCTGCGATTCTCATGGGCAAATGCCAATTCAATATCCATGTCCAAGAAACACCGCGGGCATCCCTGGCACACACAGAAAGCAAACCTCTTTTCCACTGGCATTCTTTAAGCATACCATCCCCTTCTTTTTATCCTGTGGACAATACTGTTGATCAGAGCTTCACAGATGACTTCTCTCGTTTGCTCTGTAGAGCATTTAGGGCCATAGGCGTGCTCACATTAAAACTAACAGTCAGCAAGTCCTCTCTAATTACTCTTTCATTCACTCCAACATGCTCTTTATGTAACCGACTGACTGCATTAGCAACACGCGTATGGTTAGTGCCCGCATGCTACGGAATTACGCAATAATAATTAATGCAATATTAATGGCAGCTGCTCTCCATTAGCTAGCATATGAGCATAGCCTATTCTCCTTTTCCCATTACCGCTCCATTCTGCACTATTGCCTTATAACATGTTGTGAGGGGTTGGAATATGCCGAGGCTTCTGTTGGTGAGTTCATTGTGCGCTTGTGTGTGTAATTTCTAGACATTAGCTTTCCAGCTTGTTAAAGGAAGAGCTGCGAAGTCAAATAGCTTCGCTTATACTCTGCATATAATATTACCACAGTTGACTACTTTTGGAAAACAGTGGCTTGCCAGTTACCATTATGGCTGATCTTTATAAATTAAACTATACTTGATGTATCAAGTTTATTCTAAAATCTCATCAAGGTCCCTTTAATATCAGGAAATGAATATGCCTACTGCTGACAAGGGTTGTGTTTTGCCAGGGATACTCGCTGCTTAACTACCATAGCATGATATATCATTGGAGAAATGAACTAGTTAGTGATGACTGTTTACTAAGATTACTGGTGTAAACAGTTGCCATATTTGTTCTCTGTTGTTTTGTTTTATTTACAGATGTTCGGTTCAATCAAGGTTTTTTATTTTACGTAATAATCTGGATTTCCTCCAGGTTACTAGAGTGCATTCACATGTGCACTCTTCAAAAATGGCTCGTTCATTGTCTTGACAAATAAAAGATGTCAAATGAAATATGTATTCATATGAAATAGCGGATATAGATTGTTCTGCATGTTAGCTTGCTTATTTTTCTCAAGAGCATAATCTGTCCACAAGTCAAGATCATATGTTCATTGGAGCTGAAGTTTTAGGGAAAAAACAAATCGTTGAACTATGTTGCTAACAGTGAAACTCGTGACCATAGCTGGCTAACAATGCTTTTGATAAACATTAACATACCCTAGAGTATAATGGTATACAATTTAGTTTTTTTCTTTACTGTTGGCTGGGTAATTCACTGTGTGTTTTTATCTTGGGAGTGAGGGTCAGAAAGAGCTGGTTTAAAGATGCTAATTAAATGCTGTATGAAGTGATTTAACGATTTCTGAAATTAGACTATTCTGAATGTTTGATCACACTTGAGGCTATAGCAAGAATCACAATTGCATTGGCATGCAAACATATATGCTGCTAATGGAGGAACTTTTAAACGGTTTCATTTAAAAAGAGATTCACTCATATACACCATCTGTGTTTCAGGTTCGGTTTGAACACATAGATTGTTGTTTAATACCTTTATAGAACATACTGACTGTGATGTTAATGTATTGTTTGTTGTAGTTCCTGCTGCTGGTTGTTCTAATGTTATTGGTTTCCTGCCATACTAGCCATAGTGCTTACATGATCACAAATGGAATCTATTGCCTGTAAACAAGGCATTTGTGATGAACAAGATGAATGATTTTCAATGCATGAATCAAACTTCCTTGCAATGCCAAAAATTTCATGGTTCAACATGGATTTCCACACATCTCTTTTTAATTATGTCCCTGTATATGGGCAGAGGCAGATCATATAGAACAGGGAAATTGCTCACAGTTACCGTTAGCTTGTTTTCCATCTTGCATACATTCGACCACAGTATCTCAGAGGGCCAAATCACGTGTGCTGAAAATGAATAACTTCTACTTCCAGTAGGTTATTAGCATAAATATGGTTTGTCTGTCTCTTACAAATGACATCTTACTGTATCTCTCTTTCTAGGAGTTTACTTTCAAGAGAATAACACCATAGACACAGGTGAGGTGGATGTGGGCCGTAGAGCAGTACAGGATGTCCCTCCAGGAACTTTTTGGCGCTCTCAGCTCTTCATTGACCAGCCACAGTCCCTCAAGTTCAACATCTCTGTCCAGAGAGGCGCCCTGGTGGGGGTCTATGGCCGGAAAGGCCTGCCGCCCACACACACTCAGGTATCAGAGACATTTTTTGTTGCTGTTCTTGAAATGAATGTTCCACTTTAACAGAGAAATTTATATATTGGTTTGATGATGCCTACTCAAATGTTACAGACCAAGGGACTTGAGATTTTCTCCAGAACACTATCGTAGTTAGTGCTGTCAAAATTAGCACACTAATGCATGCAATTAATTTTTTTTCAGTTTAACACGTAAAAAAAATATTTAACGCAATTAACGGGTGGAGCTAAGTTTGGCCACCCCACTCACAACTGCTGCTTCTGTCTCTTTTTTCTTGACGAGAATTGCGTTTATTTACATGCAGAACATCTTTACGACCACATCAAATGGGAGATTTTCAGACACACACTCCAACTTCACCTCAGTGCCAGGTGCTAGCACGGAAAAGGTACAGGTGACGAGGGAGCTTCAGTAGAACAACAGTGAAGTGCGGTCAGATGAGATGTTGTCAGTAAAAACAAATTCATTATACTGTGCTCGTAGCACGTGCTCTTCAATTGCACGCACAAAAGCGGCGGTGCACAAGAAAGCGCAAAATAAACTACGAGCATGCAGTGTTGTAGTTATGTCATCATTTGAGTCATGAAGTTACCAAAAAGGCGATTAAAGCTGCTTTAAAACTGTGCATGCATGTACAAACCCGATTCCAAAAAAGTTGGGACACTGTACAAATTGTGAATAAAAACAGAATGCAATGATGTGGAAGTTTCAAATTTCAATATTTTATTCAGAATACAACATAGATGACATATCAAATGTTTAAACTGAGAAAATTTATAATTTTAAGGGGAAAATAAGTTGATTTTAAATTTCATGGCATCAACACATCTCAAAATAGTTGGGACAAGGCCATGTTTACCACTGTGTGGCATCCCCTCTTCTTTTTATAACAGTCTGCAAACGTCTGGGGACTGAGGAGACAAGGTGCTCAAGTTAGGAATAGGAATGTTGTCCCATTCATGTCTAATACAGGCTTCTAGTTGCTCAACTGTCTTAGGTCTTCTTTGTCGCATCTTCCTCTTTATGATGTGCCAAATGTTTTCTATGGGTGAAAGATCTGGACTGCAGGCTGACCATTTCAGTACCCGGATCCTTCTTCTACGCAGCCATGATGTTGTAATTGATGAAGTATGTCGTCTGGCATTGTCATGTTGGAAAAAGCAAGATCTTCCCTGAAAGAGACGACATCTGGACGGGAGCATATGTTGTTCTAGAACTTGAATAAACCTTTCAGCATTGATGGTGCCTTTCAAGATGTGTAAGCTGCCCATGCCACACACACACATTCATGCAACCCCATACCATCAGAGATAAAGGCTTCTGAACTGAGCGCTGATAACAACTTGGGTTGTCCTTGTCCTCTTTAGTCCGGATGACATGGCGTCCCAGTTTTCCAAAAAGAACTTCAAATTTTGATTCGTCTGACCACAGAACAGTTTTCCACTTTGCCACAGTCCATTTTAAATGAGCCTTGGCCCAGAGAAAACGCCTGCGCTTCTGGAACATGTTTAGATATGGCTTCTTTTTTGACCTATAGAGTTTTAGCCGGCAACGGCGAATGGCACGGTGGATTGTGTTCACCAACAATGCTTTCTGGAAGTATTCCTGAGCCCATGTTGTGATTTCCATTACAGTAGCACTCCTGTATGTGATGCAGTGCCGTCTAAGGGCCCGAAGATCACGGGCATCCAGTATGGTTTGACCCTCCGGCCTTGACCCTTACGCACAGAGATTGTTCCAGATTCTCTGAATCTTTGGATGATATTATGCACTGTAGATGATGATAACTTCAAACTCTTGCAATTTTTCTCTGAGAAACTCCTATCTGATATTGCTCCACTATTTTTCGCAACAGCATTGGGGGAATTGGTGATCCTCATGACTTCTGAGAGACACTGCCACTCTGAGAGGCTCTTTTTATACCCAATCATATTGCCAATTGACCTAATAAGTTGCAAATTGGTCCTCCAGCTTTTCCTTATATGTACATTTAACTTTTCCGGCCCCTTATTGCTACCTGTCCCAACTTTTTTGGAATGTGTAGCTCTCATGAAATCCAAAATGAGCCAATATTTGGCATGACATTTCAAAATGTCTCACTTTCAACATTTGATATGTTATCTATATTCTATTGTGAAGAAAATATAAGTTTAGGAGATTTGTAAATTATTCCATTGCTTTTTTACTCACAATTTGTACAGTGTCCCAACTTTTTTGGAATTGGGTTTGTATTTGTTATATATGAGTCACATTAAAGTGCCGCTATTATGCCATTTTTAAGGTTTCTAATATTGTTTTATGAGTCTCCTAAAAAAGGTTTAAATGCATTTCAAAGGCAACAAAAACATATTAGTTTTCTCAAAAAATTTATTTAATTCTGTCAGGACCACTATCGTCAAAAAATGATAGATACTACGCATAAGGTTTGGTTTGGCGGTATGGTTCTGTTCAGGGCAAAAAACCTCCCTGCCCATCCATGCAGCCTGTCATGAATGAGCAGGGAGAGCAGCAATAATAACCCCCCAGGGTTAACAGAACAGAACAAGGCAGATATCATTAATGTACTCAATGATATTTAAGTGTAACACTTTATTCAAGATAAAGGAGTCTGATTAGCAAGGAATATCAGAAAGCTAAGTCCTGACATTGGCGAAAGGTGGAGCTGGGGATGGAGGAGGGTAATTTGCTCCGAAGCAAGCTGAAAAGCTGCTGAATAATACTGAATACAGCTTATATAAGAATGCCGCGATAGGTGTCGTATCCCTATAGGTAGACATGGATCAGCTGAGAGTCAGCTGATGCAAGCTTGACTCACGTGACCTGCCAGAACTAACGCTATGCTAGATTTTTGTCAGGACCACTATCGTCAAAATGATAGATACTTAGCATAAAGTTTGGTTTGGCGATATGGTTCTGTTCTGGGAAAAAAAACCTCCCTGCCCATCCATGCAGCCTGTCATGAATGAGCAGGGAGAGCAGCAATAATAACCCCCCCAACACAAACGATAGGCCAGAACCGCTCAAACCACAACCAATGGCATTCTGAAAGAAGCATATCCTTCTGGAATAACAGAGACTGGGGCTGCAGCAACTTACAGTAGAAGGCAGCGAAGGGGTGCTCTTCTTTATAAGCAGCTAAGAAGAGCAGCAAGCCCCTTTAATGCAATACCTGAAAAAGATGCAGAAAACCCACTAGAATTGGCAGCCTAGTTTGCAGCAAACATAGCGTACTGCAGCCATAGAAGCGAGCAATTAACAGATCAGAGATCACATTCTACCTTGCATAAAAGCTTCAGCATCCATTTAAAAAGTCTACAACAACAGCATATAATAACTCAAATCAACTCATCAGTTTACAGGTTGGCCGTCTCCCATTGACATTTGTGCTCGTGTGTTACGTGTCCTCAATCTGACAACCCGCGTGAGCATAGATAAAAATCCTTACCAATACACTAGATAGCTTTGCAACAAGCATGTTGCTTGCTTAATCACAGCATGCTGCAGTAGTCAGGAACTTAAGGAAATAACATTCCCAATACTAGATGAGCCATAAGCAGCAAGCATATTTCAAGAACAATCAGATGGCCTAAACAACAACTTAAACATTAGCTTCTTGCTGTTGCAAGTTTAACTAAGTACCAGCACTTGCAGTAACAACCAATAGCTTAAAGCAACAAGCAAGTCTAACGACAAACATGATACTGAACACTAGATAAGCCCTAACAAGCAAGCAAAATCCCAATACCCTAATAGCTTTAAAGCAAAAGATCTTCTGAAATAGCATAGACTGAGGCAGTATGCCCTTTAAGAAGAGAAGCAGTGAAGGGGTGCTCTTCTTTAATAAGCAGCTGAGAAGAGCAGCATGCCCCTTTAATGCAGTACAGCATATGGTCAATACCCGAAGTTTAGGCAACAGCATGCTGCCCTATCCAGATAATCCTTAGCATTAATAACACCTTTAGTAGCAAAATCTACATACTACAAGTTAAGTATCAAGCACATTACCGATACACAGTATAGCTTTCAGCAACAGCATATCACAGACTTACACACAGCTTGATGGAAATAATCATACACAGGATGTGTTTAATGAAACAGCATCCTCAATACTAGATGAGCCTTAAGCAGCAAGCCAGCAAGCAAGTCTTAAACAACAGATTTAAAAACAAGCCTCAGCTGTGGTAAGTTTAACTGGGTAACGTTAATGTTACCAGTGTGTCAAAGTACAACCAATAAGCCTAAAGCTACGGCGTGCCTAGCAAACCAACATGTTACTGAACAACTAGCCTTAAACAACGAGCAATATTTGACAATAGCATATTTGCCAACATAGCGTTAAGCAATGAGAATGAAATAAGAAACTTAGCAGGAAATGTTGCTTAATAATATATTTATGGGGGAAGCATCACCCCAAGCTCAGCAAGTGAGGAACCAGAGGGAAACGACTGTAGTTACCTGTATTTTTTTTTTTTTTTATTTTTATTTTAAAGCGCTGCTTGTACTGCTTAGAATACTTGGACTATATTGAAATCCCTTGTGCCATTTGAGTGCTCAGTCGTAACCTTCAATCACCACCGAATGGTAAGTGTTTTTATTGTTTATTTTTTTATAAATGAACATAGCTTGATCACAGCCAGTTCATTTCACCCTAATTTCTCATGCTCATATGCTCACATTACTCAGCGTGAGCACATATTCATGCGGATCAGAAATTATGAATCTCTAATAAGTATTGAGTGGCAGTCCAGCAGGGGAAGCATACACACTGCGGAAATACTTCGAATGACTGTCATTAATATTACATTCTTATATGTATAGAAGCCATTAGGAGCGATAAACGCGTGCTTCTGACTGCACACTCACACAGCTAATGAAAACATTAACTTTAGAAATAAACAACCGTAACATTGAGATTATGCCGCTGAATACAGCGAACCCCAGTTGAAACGCATACACGAGAATGCGTGTTTCATTTAAACTTGTTCTCATGGCCTTAACTATCGGCGTGTCCTCAGAGCGATTACATGCTGTAGACTACGTGTTGCTCCAGCTGTATGAACACAGATGTGTAAATGCTGCTGCAAATATGCTTTTTTCAATTAGCAGAACAGGTAATATACACAGAGATATGGATTAAAACAGCATTCACTTATCTTAGATGTGGATTTCAGATGTTCTGAAACACGCTGCAACAGTTTGATTTGCGAGCAGCAATGCTTAATTTTCTCCGAAGCAAGCTGAAAAGCTGCTGAATAATACTGAATACAGCTTATATAAGAATGCCGCGATAGGTGTTGTATTCCTATAGGTAGATGTGATCAGCTGAGAATCAGCTGATGCAAGCTTGACTCACGTGACCTGCCAGAACTAACGCTAAAGCTTAATTTTTACCTAATTTCTAAATGGTTCGTAAACGACTCGTGCGAAGCAGTTCAAAGAATCAGTCTCTCTAAACCCCTCTTTTCCGTGAGCCCTCACTGCTCTGATTGGTCAAATGGCGCAGTCCTTTGTGATTGGTCCAAAGCCATAGAGAGATTGGCTCTGGATTGGTCTACCGCGTACAGCACGTGTTGGAAACGAAATGCCCATTGCAATGAAGGAATGACAGCCTGGAGACTTGTCAATACATAAAAAAGATGGTATTGATTGTACCTTGCCAATTCGAGCCGGAGTCTGATGACGAAACGGTTGAACTAATCGACAAGAGACTGATTCACAAGCATGACTGGAGCAGGACGTTTCTCAGTGATAGGTGTCAAGTGTTAACAAGTTTGTGGTAATTATAAGATGTGATAAAACAAATGTACTCTCTCAGATGCGCGCCATGTTCAGCAACGGCAACTCCTAAAGCAGCCAAAATAACCTAATAACCCAGCTGCTGTGATATCTGTTAATCAAAGAACAGAAGAAAAAAAGAGAAAATCAATAACTTTTGTAGCTTTAAGGATTCATCTATATTTAATTTAGAATTTAGTGTTTGATAACTTCATTCAATTTCTGTATATTTCCTACTTGCTGAAGGGCACAGGTAAATATGATATTTATTATAATGGGTTTATGTGAAAATTGTCATTTAAGTTCACTTAAATTAAAAGTTGTTATTTTTAAAGTCTAATAAATGTTTAAATTGATAGCTCTCAATTATACTTTAATGTTGAATGGCTATAGTCAATGGTTAAATATTTCATACTACAATTTCAGTTTCATAGAGACATCAGTAGTATTCATATCAGTGATACAATTAATTAGTTATGTTTTTAATCAATTGAAAACACTAATCATAATGTTCATTAAGAACATTAACTAACATTTTACATTATAAAATGCTTAGCAGATCATTGTGATGTTTAATGCTTATTGCATTAGTTCGAAACATCACGCAACATTTTCAAGAAACTTCTGTTTTCTCCTGCAGTATTTTCACTGACCCCCAGGGGTCTGCTGGGTTTAGATGATCTCTGTGGGTGCCAAATGACAGTTGAAAATAGCACCATTGCATCTTTTTCCAATGCCCATAATGCTAAATCTAGAAGAATTGAGCAATCTTTTGTAGGATGATGTTTTTCACATTGGTAATTCTCTTAATTTCCATTTTATAATTACAGTCATAGTTCTCAGTGTAAACAGATGTAATAAATACCACAGCACACACTGTTCCAATTAATGTCGTGCTTTTAGATGAGGCTCACAGATCTGCTACAAATGGCAGACAGCAAACTTTACCCAAAAGACTGTCACTTTTGTCACACTTTCAAACCTGACTTTCAAAGCTACACGGTAGAGCCCGACAATCCCCATTCAGTTTCCATTTGCAGTGTCCCTCTAATTCAAACTTGAAGCGATTCATACTTCTATGTATGTTTTGCCCACTTTAATTAAAAACTGCATTTGGCCTTCGCAAACCAATTATTTCTCCTGGTCCTGTTTCTTTCTTTTTGCTAAGCAACATCAGTGCCTAGGCTCCTTCAAGGGTACATCACAAAACCCGTAAATGCTTAATAGAGATAATTGGCAGTGGAGGCCTCCACAATAAGAGTCAATAGCACTGACCCAGTGCTTTAATTGCCATACATGAATCAATATGTTTCTTAAAGGCTGAATAAAGAATAGGTTGAAGTTCTATTGACAAACAGAGGCGTGGAGACTTATGTTTCCCCACTGATCGAAATGTCTTCACGTTTTGTCAGACATAGTCTTGTAATCTCTTGCTCACTTATTCTTCCTTTCTCTCTATTGTGTCGTTCTCCAAAGGGTCTCTTAGGAAACAAATATCTTTTTAACGCACTGTAAATTGAGAACAGCATGTTAAACTCATCAGAGGCCTTGACTCAAACTCACTCTTTGGGAGCAGCTTGCTAAAGTGACAAAAAAAATAATAAAAATAACATTGTGACAAAGTATTTCTAAAATGTAGAGCATCTTTTTAAAGAGCTTCCCCTATCACTCAGAAAGAGGATACCAGAGTTTAAGCATCCTCTTGATTTCAAACAAATTCATTACATCACTTGCAATATATTCGCAAACATCAGTCTCTTGCAATGTATATGTAATAGAGCCACATGCTCTTCAAAAACAATTCTTTGACATTGTATTGTATAACACATCAGACATCAGATATACTGTACAGTTATATTAAGATCAAATAGGGGGAGCTGCAGTGAATATTTGCTGTTACTGCACTATGCTCTGATCTGTCTGTGATTAAACTGGGATTTGATTTGGTGTGTGTTTGTGTGTGTGTGTGTGTGTGTGTGTGTGTGTGTGTGTGTACAGAGTGACTTTGTGGAGCTGTTGGATGGCAGCCGTTTGATAGCTAAAGAGAAGCGTGGACTGGTGGAGGTGGAAGGAGCAGCCAGGAAGGCTCGTTCAGTTAACGTTCATGAGGCAGAGTTCATCCGCTACCTGGACTCAGGCACCTGGCACCTCGCCTTTTACAATGACGGCAAAAACACTGAGCAGGTCTCCTACAACACCATCATCATAGGTAAATGATGACTATACATATCATATTATGTTGTTTTTATACATGTTTTTATTATATACAGCACTGTGCAAAAGTCTTAGGCCATTAGTATGTTTACCAACATAAAATAATTTTAAGCCAGTCATTTCTATCTTTTGCTGTAGTGTCAAATATCATCCAAACAAGATGCTTGAAGAAAATCTATTCATGACATTATTTTTGAAAGTATCCTCACTTTACAGCATTTTTACACAAGTGCCTAAAACATTTCACATTAGTTTTGTAGGAAGGTTTCTTCAAGTGTCTTTGGAGACGTTGCCAAAATTAATCTGGATTTAGTCTGCCTCCGTTTTTTCTGATTCTTCATGTAATTCCAGATGAACTCAATGAAGGTGAGATCAGATCTCTGTGTGGAGCACTGGCTGCTGGCAGACTCGTTGTGCATACAAAAACCTCACTGGATTATTACAATTAATGGCTAAAGGAATGTTTGGAAATGTAAACTGCTATTTCCTACTGGCACACTACTGCAAAAGATAGAAATAACTGGCTTAAACCATTTTTTTGTTGGTAAAAATACTAATGGCCTAAGACTTTTGCACAGTACTGTATCGTCATAAAATCAATTAGATTTTTTTTAAGAATCTGCTCTATTTATTGGTCGCTATTCAAAATTGTGACAGACCATGTTAACTTGCCCCTACTGAAGCACAGGATGCTCTTGGAACCTTCTCAAATAATTCTGGATCACATGATCATCAGGTTTTACACGAACTTCAAATTAAGAGTTCTTGACCCTTGAATGTTGTTGTCAGTAGAGCAAAAAGGAGGCATGCAAACTTCTAAGACATTGTGAAATTCATTTAAAATTTCAGTTAATTTGATGTGCTGATAATATTATTTATAGGAAAACACGGTGTACAATATACACTTATAAAACTTTGAGGTGAGTCAGATTTAGAATGAAAGAATGAAATGAAAGAAAGAAAGAAAGAAATCCTTTATTGATCAAAACTAGCAGTAAAGACAATTAAAATTAAACAAAAGATTTATATTTCAAATAAAAAGTGTTCTTTTGAACTTTCTATTCAAAAAAACATCCTGAAAAAATCTATCATGGTTTCCACATAAATATTGAATAAGTTTTTGATAAAGCAACAAGTATACTAAAGAACACCAAAAAATAACTGACAAAACGAGCACCAAATCTAGGAATATTAGGATGTCCTGAAGGATCAAGTGACACTAATGACTGGAATAATGGCTGCTGAAAATTCAGCTTTACCTTCACAGGAATAAATTACATTTTAAAATATATTCAAATAGAAAACAGTAATTTTAAGAGTATCAATATTTCACAGTATTACTGTTTTTACTTTTTCTAAACAGATGCAGCCTTGGTGAGCATAACGAACTTTTTTCAAATTCATAAAAAAAATAATAATCATATGTATTCCAAGCTTTTGAATGCTAATGCATTTTATACATTTTTTAGCCTCTGTGTGAATATTTGTATGAACGGAGAGAGATAAAGAAAAGAGTTCACAGATGAGTGTGTATAATGATGGTCAGAGCTGTTATCAATCTATGTTTTAAGTGGCTAGTGGGCGGCAACTGATTCAAAGTGTTGCCTGATGTTGAAGAGCCAAAAAAAGTTACCTGCAGGCATGGCCGGACTTACCATTGGGCTTGAGTGGGCTGCAGCCCATGGGCCCCGCCTTGTAGGGGGCCCCGCATTTACCCGTTTACATTTATTTGATTTGTTCGTTATATGCCAGTCAGAATTAAAAAATTATTAGCTGCATTTCCACTGCGCACGCAAGATCTAAACAGGCCAGCCAGGGCTACAGCTTACAACTACGACCTTCAAGGCCACAATCAAACAGCATAATCTGGTATTTATGATTATTTCACATAGAAGAAGGACGCACGTATTGAATCGCGTCTGCACCTATTGGTTTGTTATCACATGGCTACTTTAAACAGCTCCTTTAAGCAATTAGCCCCAAAGAGCGCACATAGAAAGATAATGATAAATTCTCAAATGTTCAGACCTCATTTCTTTACAGAGGATGATTCTATGTTACTATATTAATGTTCCACTAAATTATGCGATCATCTGATGAGTTTTGAGCGCTCTTTCTCGTCTTACTGCCATTACACATAGTGGGGAAGAAATGTCATCAAAATTATTTTAATTTAAAAATTAGCAATTTAATGAGTTTCTGTTTTTATCTATGCCTATGATATAGGACTTAGCCTATCACACAAACAAGAGTCCTTTTTTTAATATCTGCACGATCGCAAATGTACAATAAACAACAACTTACAGTGTAACTTTCAGACACAAAATTCCATTTTTGCTCCATCAAAAAGAAAATAGAGCAAACAGCTGAACCGCTGCGTCTCCGAACAACAGTGTTTTCTTCCTCAGGCGTTACACGGACCAGCAAATGATTCAATCAGACAGTCGTTTGCAAAGTTAAATGAATCAGCTTTTTAAATGAATCCGTTGATTCAACTCATTCATCAGGGATGCAGACTCATTCTTCCCACTGGTCACTCTTTTGCGACTAACTTTCTCAGTTGGTTGCACATGATTTGGTCGCAGATTAACATGATTAACAAAAACTAATAAGATGAGGCATGACACACCACATGCTGTATTATATACCAACTAACAAATTACAGAACGTTTAGCAAACACTAAGGAATAAAAAAAAAAAAGAGAGCCTCCATAGCATAACGTGAGGTAAACAGCAAAGATACAAGCTTTTCAAAATGAAAACAAAAAAGAAAAGTAAAACTAAACTTGCGTGGTGGACAGTGCTGCATGCCCCCCCCCCCCCCACACAAGAATACCAACACACTCAAAACTGTGGAGATGATCAGGGACTTCAGGAGAAACCCCCCTGCACTCCCCCCACTCACCATCATGGACAGCACTGTGACTGCAGTGGAGTCATTCAGGTTCCTGGGCACCACAATCTCTCAGGACCTGAAGTGGGACACTCACATTGACGCCATTGTGAAAAAGGCCCAGCAGAAGTTGTACTTCCTTCGCCAGCTGAGGAAGTTCAACCTGCCACAGGAGCTGCTGAAACAGTTCTACTCCGCCATCATTGAATCCATCCTCTGCACTTCAATAACTGTCTGGTTCAGCTCAGCTACCAAATCTGACCTCAGAAGACTACAGAGGGTAGTCCGGGCTGCTGAGCGAATCATTGGTACAACCCTCCCTTCTCTCCAAGAACTGTACTTATCCAGAGTGAGCAAAAGGGCTGGCAGAATCACTCTGGACCCCTCACATCCAGCACACTCCCTCTTTGAACTGTTGCCATCTGGTCGACGATACAGAGCTCTGAGCACCAGAACGACCAAACACAGGAACAGTTTCTTCCCTCAGGCAATCCATCTCATGAACACTTAACAATAACTGTGGAACACACACTATTTATTCACTCATACACTTATTTATCTAACACACATACTCAGTCTACACCTCAAATTTGCACATAATATTCAGTACCTGTACATACAAAAAAACTGTCTATTGTAATATACCTGCACATACAACTGTAAATTATATATTTTATTCCTTATTTACTTGTTCTATTTTTTATTATCTGTGTTTTTTGTTATGTCACTGTCATTCTGTTACACTGTGGAGCTTCTGTCACGAAAACAAATTCCTCGTAGGTGTAAACATTACCTGGCAAATAAAGCTCATTCTGATTCTGCTCCTTCTGATGTTTCAACTGCTCTGGTTAAGAAGCGGTATTTTACTTTACTTTAGCATGAAAACCATGCATCGTTTCCTCAATATTCGCATAATTTTTGCTGCGTGCACCTTCGCTCTCGTGCTGTATAAACCACACTCTACACTCGAAGCACTGCGCAGTTCAAACAAGTAGCATGGTTTCGTTATGCTTTCAATTTCGTTTGCCGTTTGATGTTTCTCAAATGCAAAAGAAATGGCAGCGCTTATGAGTTGAACAATGCGGTGGTTCGTGCCAGTGCGACCGCACACAAAATTTAGTCGCACAGGCAGAAAAATGTCGCAGTGTGGAGCCCTGCCTCATTAATGGCGTTTTTCCACTGCGTGGTACGACTCGGCACAGCTTGGCTCGGCTCGGCTCGGTTTGCGTTTCCACTGCAGTTCAGTACCGCTTTAGAGTGGGCGGGATTATTCACATGTCGTTATAGTTGCACCGCCTCTACTGCCGCGACTCCTAAAAAACTTTTTCATTCAGAGTCGCCTTCTGTTGTGTTTGTGTCGCACGTTCAGTGACGCAGGTAGTGACGATTCTCCTCGGCCAATCCGTGATCAGCAGAGTTTACACGTCAAGTTTTGGTAACGGTACGGTTCACTTGGAACCTCAACCGAGGTGGTACTAAAAAAAAGTACCAGGTACCAGGTACTGTACCCAGTGGAAAACCCCCCAAAAGTGAACCGTACCGAGCTGTACCATGCAGTGGAAAAGCGCCATAAGACAGTCACAATTTTTATTCAATTGAATTTATTGATTAAATAAGAACCTGACATAAGAGGACACAGATATGACAATAACTTTTATAATACTAATAAGCCAAAATGTCTGGGGTTTTTTGTTTGTTTGTTTTGCTCAAAGTTATTTCAGGGTTTTGATCTCTCAACTGAGAGAACACATCCTGTTTATTATATCATAATGAATATTTAATATTACATTTAAACTTTGACTATAGCCTAGACATGTTGCATATTAATTGTACTATTTATGAACCTCAAAGCATATGTTTGTGGATTTTGTGTTACTCCATAATGATGTTCTATTTGAGGGCAATTGTAGTGTAGGTATAGGGCCCAAACATAACCTCAAGCCCAGGGGCCCCGCCCCCCTAAGTCCTACCCTGCCTGCAGGACCTTTCCTCTCTCCATCTCTCTCTTTTTCTCACCTATTTTCACCTTCCCTTTCCCCTCTTTTCTCACATCCATCATGAACTCATAAAAATAGGCTTCAGCGAGAGTAATTTCCTTTCAAATTTGATCACAAAGACTAGAACATGAAAAATGATCAGTAGGACTGCAGCCAGCACCCTCTTTTAAAAACGGGTTGATTATGCTTCAATGAGTAAAAAGTTAACCTTTTGAAAATTAAAATTGATTATATCTCTGTAGCGAGATAATATGGTCCTGCAGTGGGGATGTCTGAGAGCTCTGCTAAACGCTTCAGTGGTGTCATAACAGCGGGCTGGTGACAAGAGACCAGTGCAGCTCATTACCTTGTCAGAATTGACTTAGACACCAATGAGCTGCTTCTTTTAATTAAAGTATCGACAGGTGATGTCACAATCATTGACGTCACCTTAGCAAGACACAAAGCAAGAGAGCCAAAAAGAGTGTGGTAGCAGTGTGGATTAAATTAGTCATTGACTGTATAACAGTTGTGCATTCAGTAATATGCTTGAATGATATCATGCTTCTCATGATAACAGCTTCTCAGATCTGATTGGTTGAGCATTGTTCCTAGAGTTCTGGTATAATCATCCGATGTACATGGTACTTTTCACTGTTTATATCACTCTGCTGGTCTGTGTTTCCGTTTTCCAGACAAACTGGGTTCTGAGGACCAAAGGGGCCACAAGGGGGCCTGCAGAAATGTTTGGAGGGAAAAAAATGAATAAACAAATAATAATAATAATAGTTCATATTTACAGTGCTTGACATTATTATTGGTTGATTCTGCTAAAGACTGGTTAAATCATAATATTCTGTGTATCATGGCACAACACCCTTAGCAACATAATCAATTTAGCGTCAAAACTGTTCCTTGTATTATGTATTTCAGCAAAATTAACTGTTTAATATTTATGTAATGAATTATGACCCCTGCTGGCGTTATTTTGCATCATTCACCTTTAATATTGAGGCCACACCCTTCCCCCATCAAAAAAAATCTTCTCATATGGGAGAAAGATTGATGTGTGTGCGTGTCTACGTGGAAGCCCGGAGGGAATGTTACTGTATTTATTATTTTTCAATTTCAGGTATGGTACTGTATGTCCATCAATTTACACTGTAATGATGCTTGCAAACTCACGTTGTGCCGTGTATCGGTCTGTTTTAAAATATAACACGGAAAACAGACGTTTTCTCATGCTGAGAGATAAGCAGATGAATGTGTGTAAGAAAATATCATATATGGTGTTAAAAAAAAAATGACACAGCGGATGAAAACAGTCCCTATTTTCTGTTTTTATTTAAGCTCCATAAGATGAGGCATGTTAGGAACATTCTCTTGCCATGTACTGTCACTGTCAGGAACAGTTTTTTAGCGAAAGGATAGCATTTAATGAAATTGATTAAAAAAAGTAACATCAATACATAAATTTTTGGTTTTAATATTTGTATTGTGTGATAGCCGTTTTATAAAAGCAATAAGGTACTCGAAGTGTGCTTACATGATATATTACACTTGAAATTAGGAATTATGTCACTCTTTCTGCAGGTTACGTCGTTTCACCAGTAGGTGACGATAAATGACTCTTAAAGGGGTCATATGACATTGCTAAAAAATAACATTATTTTGTGTATTTGGTGTAATGAAATGTGTTTATGCGGTTTAAGGTTAAAAAAACACATAATTTTCCACATACTGTACATTATTGTTTCTCCTCTATGCCCCGCCTTTCTGAAACGCATCGATTTTTACAAAGCTCATCAGTCTGAAAAAAGCAAGGTGTGCTCTGATTGGCCAGCTATCCAGTGCATTGTGATTGGCCGAATACCTCAAGCATGTGACGGAAATGTTACGCCCCTTACCATATTGTGATGCCGTGTCCCGGAACAACGAGACAAAAACATTAAAACCCATTATAAATTAGGCATTTGTTGCATCCAGTGGGGACATAATTACAGATTATAATGACTTACTTCTATTATAAATACTGTCTTTTTACGCGTTGCGTTGCATCGCGCCGCGTAAACATAAAGCCATGTCTGCATTTGTGATTGGAGAAGACAAACATCAAGCGCTACTTTACACTGCTCAAAACTCACGTTTGAATCATCAGTGGCAAATTCTTTAAATATGAAAATTTACTTACAGGCTGTGAGTCAGAACAGCTGGCATTGAAGGCTACTCTCCCAGGATCAGGAAACAGTCCTCCATAAAATGCACTGCACACATCAGAATATTTGGGTTGAATTGTTCTGGAACAGTGTTGTAAATGCAACTTAACCACTGATTTCTAGTCGTGTCCTCTTTTGGAAGACCAAACAAAGTAGTTTCGCTTTCACAACGAAACAGTGTCTTCACGACATGGCAGAAGGCTTAGGGGGCAAGCAACAATAAAGTTTACGCGTCGTTCATTTGCGGAACTGGGCGGCGTTATGCAAATCTTCCCACACAGTGACGTAGACGTGTAGGGGCTGGTTTAAATGAGGCAGTTTAGGAGGGTGTGGACTTTTTTAAAGAATATCTCTTTGGGTTTGAGACTTTAGTCTTTGCAACTTTAGGGATCTTATCTATTCACGAACAGCTTGTAACACTTCAAAGAGAAAGGAAAGCTTGAAATCTCATCATATGACCCCTTTAAGAGTGTGCCACTGAATCATTCAGTCTAAGGATTCATTCAAAAACTCTGATTCATTCAGGAATGAATCAAAGACTAGGTTTTGCACAGAGAGACAGCTTTGTTTACAGCTATTTGTGTATGCTACTGAATGTTAACAACATTACCTTAATGTGCTGATGTCAAAGCAATATGTATTACTGCTTATAAGAATTAGAATGTTAATGTTAAATGGTTTTTGCCTTCTGTTCTAGCACAGTTCCTTATGTGTTTTTAGTATATAAATGTAGACTGTCAAAGGAGCGATGTGTGTAAACAACTTTGTGTATTGTGTGTGCACGCATCAGGTTTTGTTTGCATTGTGGGGACCAGCTGCAGTTGACATGATGCTTATTCATGCTAAATAATGTCTTTATGAACATGAACATTTTCAGGAAGGTTTCTGTAAGTTTTATATTTAGGGTTAAATGACAGACAATCATCATTATTTAGCATATAAAAACAAAATTCAATGGAAAGTCCCCACTATGACAGAAAAACAAACATATGTGTGTTTTAATGGCCATCCAGCAGTGTAAAGAAAGCTCCGAGCAGAGCGTCTGGCTGCTAATTGGTGGTAATAATGCTCTGATTGGTTCATTAAGGCAGAGTAAGCTTAGATGCAGGTTTTTGTTAATCACGCATCTGGCACTCCTTTAATTAAAGATGGGGGGGTCTGAATGTCTGCTAATTTCCACAGACTGTCTCCTCAATTAGTGCTTTTCTCACTCTCCATTCCTCTCTCGCCTTCTTTCTTACTGTGACTCACTCTCACACTTTCATTCTTTCCCCCCAGATACCCTCACAGAGTGTCCACACAATTGCCATGGCAACGGAGACTGTCGCTCGGGAACATGCCATTGTTTCCCAGGGTTCCTTGGGCCTGATTGCTCACGAGGTATGCTCTCTTACTCACGTGCGCACACACACACGACTCTCCAGAGAAATAAACAACCAATGTCACTATTCATAATTGGTTTCAGATTGTCATTTGAGCAAGTACGGCTGGCTAGTACGCTTTGGTGGGACTCAATTCCCAAGCCTGAATGGCTTCTTATTACCAGGAAGAAGCAGCAATTAGTTTTTTATTGTATTTGTTTTGTTTATATATTTGGTGATGGTGTTTTTTTTTCTCATCTGTTTGCTTGCATTTTCTTTGTCTCTGTCTGGTTTACAAGCGTTTAGAGCTTATACAGTAGTAGATCTATAAAGAAATCACTTGAAAACTTCACCTGTTGAATGATATGATTGTCATAAACTATTTTCTGTCCTTTATCTTATTTCCCCAATTGCTTTTTGTTTTTCTATTCAAAGCCGCTTGTCCAGTGCTGTGTAGTGGCAATGGGCAGTACTCCAGGGGGCGCTGTCTTTGTTACAGCGGCTGGAAGGGGACAGAGTGTGACGTTCCTAGCAGCCAGTGCATCGATATTCACTGCAGCGGACACGGAATCTGCATTATGGGCACCTGCGCCTGCAACACAGGCTATAAAGGAGACAACTGTGAAGAAGGTCAGGGATACAAATCAACCACCAGTGGTTTTGTGACGCAAACTATCCTATCTGCTTACTTCAATATCCCTGCTTCAGTATTTTAAGAAAATATTTTAACATCAAAAACTGATTTTTATTTCTTGTGTCTCTTAAGAGACCATGTTTTCCAACTTCACAGCAAACCCTCCATGCAGTGGCCTGATGTTAGAAAACGTCTCAGGTTACTTATGTAACCATGGTTCCCTGAGTAGGGAACGAGACACTGCGTCTCTAGGGGTCGCTATGGGGAACGCCTCGTCGTGACCCGTGTCTGAAGCATACATTAAAAAAACACCAAATCGTTGGCCGGCGACAGCCATGACGTCACTACCGGTGCGACTACAGTATAAATCGGTGCCGGTAGCTACACATCATTCACTTCTTCGTCGGAAGCTTGCGTCCGCAGCATGGCAAGACACCTAGAGGACGCAGTGTCTCGTTCCCTACTCAGGGACCCATGGTTACATAAGTAACCCGAGACATTCCCTTTCATGGGAACTTCGAACTGCGTCCTTTAGGGGTCGCTATGGGGAACAGTATACCCAGGCCACCATGCTGAGGGGAGTGCATGCAAGCCAGAACCATGGCGGCACTAAGAACCAACTCTACCAGATTGCTATGGGAGTTGCCCCTGGGACGTTTAGACGGCTGTCAGTGACGTTATTCCCTACGGCCAAAGGCCAAGGCTACATACCACAAAAAACGTACCTGTTAGGGCCAGAACACCTGGGCCCGGGGTAGAGCTCAAGGCTTTGAATCAGAAACAGATTCCTTTAAGGGAATACGACCAAGAGCCTAGAATCCTACTAGTCTTGGCCTGTCACAAAAAAAAAAAAACAGGGGCTACCGCACGTTGTCTTTGCATGTGGTGAAGGAACTGTCTCAACAGACCCTTAGTAGCAACACCTGTTAAGTAGGTATCCAGAGGATACATAGGAGGAGTGGTGCCCAAGGCAGAACCGGGGTTTTAAACCAAAAGAGCACGAAGTCTTGCGCGTAGCTCTTACCATACAGGATTTTTAGAAAAGTGGGCAAAGCATAACGTGCACACTTACCACTTATGTGGATTTTAGAAAAGTGGGCAAAGCATAACGTGCACACTTACCACTTGTGGGGATTTTAGAAAGTGGGCAAAGCATAAACGTGCCCTACAATTGAATACGTTCTAGGGGTTCTCGTGGCACCCTGAAAAGGCAGCCTATAGATAAAAATAGCGTATCCCCAGACGCTATATCTACGGCTATAATGCTGGAGTGGCTAGCAGAAAATCTGTAGCTGAGGGAGCAAACATCCAACTCTCAATCGAGAGGGAGCTCAACCTACAGCATGTTCCCATGGTGGAACAGCTAGCAGTTATTCAACTGAGGGAGCAACACACTCAGTTCTCAAACCGAGACGGGGCTCGACCTGCAGCATGTTCCAAAACTGGAACAGCTAGCAATAATCTACTTAGCTATGGGAGCAACACACCTAATTCTCAGTCAAGAAGGGGGCTCGACCTACAGCATGTTCCAATGCAGGAACGATAGCAGTAGTTTACCTTGGCTGAGGGAGCACAAACCCAGCTCTCAACGAGCGGGGGCTCGACCTGCAGCATGATTGAAAAATCAGAGGGGTAAGCATACTGCAGTCTAGCCAGACTCTCATTCCAGGTAACCCTTTGATAAAAGGGGAGCATTGTCTCAATACTACCACGAGGACAGCCCATGGAGCGAGGAATCTAACTCCTCAGAGAGGATTAACGCTCGAAAGAAACATCATACTCACAATAACCCTCAATGGTGAGGGGTGTGATGCCTCAAGGGGATATCCTGGTGATCGGGAAAACCCCTCAGGGAGACCCAGATACGGTAGACCAGTCAGGATAGCAAGAAAGCGTAACCCCAGCCCGAACGTCCAGGAAATTTTTGCAGTGACACCGGGGGCCTGATAATCACAAAGATCAGATTGGTTACGCAGGACGCCTGTGTTATGGCCCCGCTGACCAGGAAGTCTTGAAACCGAAACTACTACCTTCTGGACATATATTGACGAGTGAAATAAACACTGCAAGGCGAGCACCCGGTTTCTGAACCCAGCACGGGAAACACTGCAAAGAAACTAGCAGAGGTTAAAACACAACCACCAGTCTCATTAGATACAAATATATATTCATATATACATATATTAAACATGGATCGTACTCACCCACCACGGCTCCCGCGTTGGAGCTCTGTCCGGAAAAGCCTCTAGACCGGACCTTCAGTAAGGTGGTTACTATGATTAACCATAGAACCAACCAAAACATCATAGGTCCAGAAGGAGACTGTTATGCAGGAGATATGGTGGTTACAGTGGAATTAGGAAGATGAAGATAAGGGCAGATATAAGACCCCTGAAGGAAATGAGTAGATACTGAAGTATCACTCTGATCCGGACGAAGCGCTGACGCCTTGTCTGGATCTTGCCCTGTCCTTAGGTCTTGCCTACCTCCCTTTGACACACGATACTTCCTACCCCTACCCGCAAGCGGAGGAGGAGCGCGAGTCGCGACACTAGCCTTCTGTGCTCGTCTCTGATCCTCAAATCGAGACGGGCCAGGACCCCTGGGTTGTTCGGGCTCAGACCTGGACCTTCGTGGAATGAAGGTTTGAAGGCCGCTGAGCGCGCCTTCGACTCCCTGAACTTTTCGACGACAAGTCTCAAAGGATGTACCAAAAAGTTCAGAGGGCGAAACCGGGCCATCAAGAAGAAAGCCCCTTTTTTTCTTCCCAATGTCTGCCAGGTTTAACCACAGCTGCCTCTCCGTTACTACCAACGCCGCCATAGATCTGCCCATGGCAGAAGCAGCCTGCTTAGTAGCACGAAGAGCAAGATCCGTTGTGCGGCGTAACTCAGCCATCTCATCAGGAGAAAGGCCCTCGCCTTTATCCATGTCTTTCAGCAGGTCAGCCTGGTATGCTTGAAGCACCGCTATCGTGTGCAGTGAAGCAACAGCCTGTCCTGCTGCTGCGTATGCCTTGCCATTAATTTTAGATGTAGCTTGAAGAGGCATGGATGGAAAGGAGGGAGTTTTGAGAGATGATGTCTCTCCCATAGAGAGATAGCTAGCTAGAGTCTCTTCTACAGAGGGCATTCTCTCATAGCCGTTTTCACGCACCGCCTCGATATTCGCATAACTAGTATGCTGAAACCGATGGATGCGTGAAGAAAACGGCTTCTTCCATTCCTTCTCGATCTCAGTATGGAGATCAGGAAGGAAAGGAAAGCTCACCTGAGCTGGAGCGTTATGGCCAGAAAAATAACGTTCATCAAGATGACCTCGCGACGTCACTTTCTTAGTCCACTTCCATGGCAAGTCAAGTCTTGCCGTGGCGCGATCCATAACCCCTAAGAGCTCATCATACGCAGGGCAGAAGGATTGAGAAGGCTCAGCCTCAGCTCCTTCGCTCTCATCATCCATTTCCTGCTCTTCCTGGGCTGAACCCAGCAGAGCACTGGCCCCTGGATCAGATGATGTTAAAGAGAGAACATCATCCTCCATTGGCTGTCTCTCGCCCCCCGCCGATGAGCGCGAGAAGGAAAGCCCATCTCTAAACTCATCGGCCAGGTCCACCTGAGATCCCCACGAGCGCATTCTCCTCCGTGCCTCAGCAGCGGTGGGTCCTGAATTGCGGGAAGCAGATGGCTGCCCCTCTTTACTTGAAAAGCGAGACAAACGAGAACGGAGGTTTTTCATTGGAAAAAACTCGCAGTGCACGCAAGATTTTGCATCTAGGGACATCGAGTGCGTGTCCTGCCCAAAACAAACAAAACATAGATCGGTGTGTCATCTGGTGCAAATAGCGATGACAGGATTGCAACACCTTTAAATGCTCTATAGTGCTCGCCATATATAAATAGAATAGCTATTACTTTTTCCTTGAAAAATGCACGTTAAAACAGAACAGTCCATGAGACGAAGAAGTGAATGTTGTGTAGCTCCCGGCACCGATTTATACTGTAGTCGCACCGGTAGTGACGTCATGGCTGTCGCCGGCCAACGAGTTGGTGTTTTTTCAATGTATGCTTCAGACACGGGTCACGACGAGGCGTTCCCCATAGCGACCCCTAGAGGACGCAGTTCGAAGTTCCCATGAAAGGGAACAGTTTATTTGTCATGCAGAGTTCAGCAGAATTTTTCATCTGTTTCCCTCCTTACAGACATCTCCAGCATCTCAAGTCTCAGTTCATAAGAGACCCATCAGAAGCCCTAATGGAAGCGTTTATCTAACACTGCTATTTCCAGCATTCTTGCCATTAAACCCCACTGCATTACACCATCAAAGATGTGCAAGATAATGTATTATCAACGTGATCGCTGATTACCCATTGGTTCGAGGGGGATTGATTTTTTTTTTCCTCTAGAAGTGTTTGAAAGCTCTGTCTCAGTGGACACAGACAGGCTTTTCACCAGACCTGATAAAAAGAGAGAAAGAGAGAGAGAGCAAGTGCAAGAGTGATACAGAAGGGCTTATTTGAGTGTTTGAGAGAGAGAACATTCTGTCCAGTTCATATCGCCTTTCAGCATCACTTTGCTTAATGAGGAGCCTAACGCCTTGTCTGTAGCCATCAAAGGAACTCTTCCTCCTGTGACCTTCCTTGATAATTTACTGTCCCTGCAATAATCATTACCCACGAGTTAATAGTTCAATATTCCAGAAACAATTGCCATTCTCCACTTCACAGAGCAAATAATTACATTGATGTCCCCACTGATGCGCAGGTCCCTTACCCATCAGCCTCGTGAGTGGGAAAAATGCTACATTACAATTGATTTTTCTTAATTAAGAAAATTAGCTTTGTGCATAGTGTTTATGCTACCGTGACTCGGCACGCAGCTTGTAGAGCACACAGTGTGCTGTGTTGATTTTTTTTTCTCTAAGCCAAAAAGATTCCATTCCTGCAGCTCGACTGTAATGATTTGGCACAAGCAACAAAACACATACATCTCTATATCCAGAGAGAGACCGGCTAATGCAATTTATGTAGGGATAATATGTTAAAAATGCTGCCAGAAATGTTCTGGTCATGAATTGGCCTGTTGTCAATCAATGGCAGGATTAAGCCCCATCAACTACCTCACAATCAGAGGAATTAAGGGTTGCTGAACCTCAGTCCTCTAGCAGGGGCTATTAAGCATAAACACAAACACACCTGCACAGTAGCCCCTCATGGCTTTTGAAAAGGAATGTGTAGCACTGTCCCACTCTGCAAATTCAGCCCCACTTGCTCCTGCAGTCACCTAAAAACTGCTTTTCCATCTGTGGGAAAGTAGTGGACTTCTGCCTACGAGAATAAAAGATCTCTAGCACATTCTTTGAGAGCACATTGAGCAGCACACAGATCATGCTTTGCTACATGTACTGTCTGAATCTGCTTATAATGTGTGTGCACTGGAACAGGGGGGTTTTGAAAGCCATATAATGTGAAGCTTATGCTATGCACACTTTGACATTAGCATGATGGATTCCATTGAGATGAGAGAATTAAAAAAAATAATGTATTACTGTAAAAACATCACATATGTTTCACATTAACCTACTATTGCGCAATGTTCCCTCAGGTTAACAAACTCATTTTATTTACTTTGCAAGCAAACAATGCATTTATGCATAAGACAGTCAAAACACAGTACATCCTGGCTTTTTTTTTTTTATGTGACCTGATTCACATTTGTTAGAGCATAACAATTTTTTTATCATTTAGAATGGTATAAATTATTTGAGTTGTTGCTGAAATTTGTCTAAAAGCAAGTGCAATAGTAGAATGGATATGGATACAGCAAATGAGAATATTGCAGTAATGTTATGTTTATTTGATGTTGTTTTTGTCTTTTCTATTATTTTAGTAACTGTCTATTTAGTATTAAAGTATTAAGTACTGTCTATTTACTTTTTTGTAAAATATTAACATTGTATAAACATGTTAACATTTTAAGTAAAACAATAATTTAAGCTATGAGTCACTTCTTAGACTTTCATGTATCCACAACATTTTTAATTTCGTTCCATTGCTGCATAGTGTTGCCCTTCGTACAAAGTGACCTGAAAAGACTCCTCCATTTATTATTTCAAAGTCTATTTTTGTTTTTAATAATAAAGTCTTTATGCAAGAAAATTGATTAAAAAATAATGCATGCATGGTTTTGCTAACCTGCTAACTAAGACTTTTTGCTTTTTTCCCCAAACGCACACAGTGGATTGCCTGGACCCCTCCTGTTCATCTCACGGAGTGTGCATTCACGGAGAGTGCCACTGCAATCCAGGATGGGGCGGCAACAACTGTGAGATCCTGAAGACTATGTGCCCAGACCAGTGCTCGGGACACGGAACCTACCAGACGGAGAGCGGCACCTGCACCTGTGATACCAACTGGACTGGACCCGATTGCTCCATTGGTACCTTTTATACACTTCTGCACCCACCTCTTTAATATGTCGTTCTTTCTACTGTATTATTTTTTATCATGCTTTGTTTTATACACTGATTAGCTGCTTATTGTTGTTAAGGGCATTAACAGGCTGTTATTTCAGATTTTCTGTCCTCCTCTCTATTTAATCTGTCAGCAGACCTTCTAAAAGGCACGTTTGAGTCAACCTTAAATACACTATCATTATAAAATATCTCTCAGTCCATCAAAAGCTCAGCGGCAGCTAGTGTGGTATGTGTGTGCACATCTTATGTTTGTGCGAGTGACGATACTGATCTCCGTAATAAGAGCAGTATTGGACTCCTGCTGTTTTAGGACTCACCCATGGTCGGCCTTTTAGTTATACAATGCTATTTTCCCAGCAGCAATCTGTGTCTAATGAAAATACTATTTCACTCAAGTGCCCCACACAGCAATCTCTTTCTCACTCTTGCTTTTTCTCTCTGTCCTTTTCTTTCCTATCCCTTTTCGTTTGAGGAAGAACTACCTGATGTCTTTGTAGACCATCACTTCCCTCCCTTCCATTAATTAGACGTACATCTTCAATTAGTGAAGTGCTAATGAATGAAGCCTGCATGCTCCCCCTCTTTCACGTTGACGGCTGCATTGCTGTGCTGTGGTAAATGCTGATAAACGCCTTTAGTGTGGGGACGGGTTTTGATTGAATAGACGACAATGCTCTCAAAAAGGCTGATAAAATTAGTATTGCCCCTTTTGTCTTAGATAATGATAGGGTGAGAAAAATTAAATACAGAAGGCGAGAGGAAGGCATGTGTCTACAGAAGTGTCATGGCTATTCACACATGTGCCCCCTCAGATTCTTTTTTTTTTTTTTTTTTCGAGCCTAAAAATCTTAAATGTTCTTTTTAATTCAAATTATACATATTAGATATCATTTAGCAATATCATTATTATTATTGTTACAATTATTTTAAAGAAACAAAAGAAACTGGAAATATTCTTGGGTAACGCTTTACAATAAAGTTCTTGTTGTTAATACAATGGAGAACATGAAATATAGAACAACACTGCTTAGTGGCATTTGTTAGTTTTGATCATTTCTGTATACTCTAATACATCTTTTAACAGTTTAACTTCATAAATGAATGTATAATTTAACATTTGGTTCATGTATTATGAACAAACTAACTTTTCAAGTTATAATTTTAGTTATAATAAACTAAGGTTTAAATTAAAAGTATTTAATGTATTATGAACAAACATAAATGAGCAATGAACACTAGTGTATTTATACATTTACAGACTATTAATACTGTACATGCTGTAAAAATGTTCATTGTTAGTTCATGATACCTAAATGCGTTGACTTATGTTAATGAACTGAATATGAAAGAGTTACCGAACCATAATATTAATTATGATAGCTGTTTTGCTTTTTAGTTTATACTTTGTTCTGTTTTACAGATTTAACAAAGCACATTGAGAATCAATGTACTAAACTAACCCTTCTTATAATTATATAAAGAGCTAAGATGGTTAAAAATGTCATGTTTCAACTAGGACACCGAATAAACCAGGAATGGCCCCTCATAAAATTAGGTGCATGACGCCCTGTGCAACAGGGACACATTTAGGCAATCGGTCCACACACTCTGGCCGCAACTTCTGCAAAGACAGTAATCCAGATTGATATAGTACAGTTGCAGCCGGCTTGTGGCTCGAGCCGTCAGTTTTCCAGAAGCACTTCCCAGCAGCTGCTCTCCATCTGTCTGTGTGAACTTTTTCCTTGTATGCAGTCTCTCTCTCTTTCAATCACATTCCCGCTCTGAGGAAACTGAGGTGAACTTCAGCAGAGTTTCGTCTGATGAAGGATAAAACACACAGGCGCCCACACAATCATGCCGAAGGGGTGCGTCACTCCTGTCCACCTGCAGGAGGCATAATAACAGCACGCAGCAAGGAAGTCAACCACAAACTGGCACTCACCTGACCCAAGGGTTGATGGGAAATTCTCTCTATTTCTTCACTTCAGGTTCCTTGTCTCAATACACTTTCAGCAGCTCTGGCTGAGTGTCATGTCATGGTTTCACACCTTGTCAGGAAGTGCTGCAAAAAGAGTCAGAGAGGTGGTTGAGGGAAGGTGTTTAACAATACCCCATCCCATGATTTTGTCTTTATCAAGAAATGTCTTTCTAGTGCTTTGTTTCTTCCGTGACAGGGTGTGTCAGGCTGCGAGGCTCTGGTGGAATGGTGTGTGGGCTGTTAAACTACAGCTTGCTTTGCGCCAGTCTGTCTTCATCTACTGTTCTGCCAAACCCACACACGTCTACAGGCACACGTTCACAAACTCATAAACCGATTCCAAATCACTATCAGACACTTTTCGCAGGATATCATTCAAAATGCACCCAATTTTCCCTCATCAGCTTTTGTTGCCAGTTGCATCCACGCCCAGGTATGACAAACACAAAACTAGTTTCTATTGACAAAAAAGTGCAATTTCTTCATGGAAGCTTTTGTCAATAGAGAATCTTTTTCTGTAAACATGGCAAAAAAAATGAAGAGTACAAACCTGCAAAGAGAAATGCTAATAAAGCACTTCCATGATAGCTTCGATCCCAAAAGCCATTCAAACGCACTCCTGGTATTTGGCAGACCGTGGAGTGTGTATAAATTGATTTATTTGGGCTTGATGTGTTTTCTTCAATCTATGTGGGAGGCCTGTCTTCTGGGTCTGGGTGGAAAGTTCAGTGTGTCATTTCACATCCATGTCTGCATGCTCTGATGTCTCGTTCTCTTCCCCCAGTCACACACCTTTAGCCAGCACCCTTCCGCCAAAGTCTCCATGAGGAGCGCACGCACTCCAGTGGGTCAGACAAGGTCGAGATATGTCGAGATATATGAGATATGTTATGGGGTGTCGGTTGAGGTGGGGCAGACAATCTCCCCACCGCCACACAGGCCGCTTGACCCAGCAGGGGTCCGCAATTATCTATTTCCTGTCATAAGTTTTTCACACTTAAAGTCAATTACTTAGACATGACTGTTCTCAGGAATGTAACCTCTGCTCTTGTTGTTTTGAGTAGAGGAGACTTGTGCTTGAAATGTGCTACCATGTTGTAGAGCACATGACCTTTTATAGTCCTTAGCTATGGTGCAGCCCAGATCAAAAAGTGATTTTAATTTTTTTCGCCTTTGTTTGTGTTTGCAGAGGTGTGTGCAGTGGACTGTGGCTCTCACGGTGTGTGTATTGGAGGAAGCTGTCGCTGTGAAGAGGGCTGGACCGGTTCGGTATGCGATCTGAAAGCTTGTCACTCACGCTGCACTGAACACGGTACCTGCAAGGACGGCAAATGCGAATGTCACCAGGGCTGGACCGGTGAACATTGCACCGTTGGTAAGACACATAATCATCTGTTTGTCAGTATTAACACACTACATGGCCAAAAGAATGTGGATACACTGTTTTTAACAAATTTGGCTTCTTAATTCAAATGAATTTCAGAGGCCTTTTATTGATCCAGCATAACATGCTCCTGTGTGTAAGCTAATTCAATAAAAAAGTAAGTCTGGTGTGGAAGAACTCGACTAGTCTGCTCAAAACTCAGACCTGAACTCCACTGAAAACCTTTGGGATGAATTTGGAAGGGCCCATTGCCTAACATCAGCATCTGACCTTGCTGATTTCTCTTGTGTCTGAATGGGAGCAAATCCCACAGCCATATTGCAACATCTAGTGGAAAGGCTTCTCAGAAAAATTTAAGAAATAGGAGTGAAATCTTTATGCCAAAGGTTTTTTAATTAAATGCTTAACAAGTATATATGGATGGTGTTTAGGTGTCCACATACTTTTTGCCATATAGTGTACTTGCATGATGTGTACACAGTATTTTCTCTGATTTTTTCCAGCTGGTTTTGATGCGTTTGTATTGAAGCTATTTGCTATATTTGTTATGAAGGTTTACCTCACATCTTTGAACTTGTTTTGATTGCATATTCCCTTTGTTTTTCTGCCTTTCCTCCACCTGCTTTGGCTCTTCCATCTCAACAGGAAGTGGGCTATGAGTGTTTGTTCTGTTTTGTACCTTCCCCCTGACCTTTGCTTGCTATCAAAGCAATGACATTTGCATTGCCGTTGATTTAGGCATCCACAGGGAAACACCTATTCTAAACGACAGCAAGGTCTCCTTACACAATCACTAAACTCTGCATTAGTTAAATCTCAAAGCAAAAAAGTCATGGTATATTTGTATATTATAAAAAGTATTATATATATTATATATTATAATATTATATATTAGTAAAGTATTATATATTAGATATATATTAGCAAAGTTATATATATTATAATATACTATATCTCATATTATATACACACAGTGCTGCTTGAAAGTTTGTGTACCCTTTAGAATTTTCTATATTTCTGCATAAATATGACACAAAACATAATTAGATTTTCACACAAGTCCTGAAAGTAGACAGAGAATCCAATCAAACAAATGATACAAAAATATTTTCTTTGTCATTTATTTATTGAGAAAAATGAGTGGCAAAAGATCTTTGCTTTCAGTATCTGGTGTGACCCCCTTTTGCAGCAATAACTGCAATAACGTTTCTTGTAACTGCTGAATAGTCCTACACAATGGCTTGTAGGAAATTTGGCCCATTCCTCAGTACAGAAACACTTCAACTCTGTGATGTTGGTGGGTTTCCTCCTATGAACTACTTGCTCCAGGTCCTTCCACAAACTTTCAATTGGATTAAGGCGCGGAATTTGACTCATTCCAAAACATTAACTTTGTTCTTCTTTAACCATTATTTGGTTGACTAAGAATGACTTGTGTGCTTGGGGTCGTTGTCTTGCTGTATGACCCACTTTCTATTGAGATTCAGTTCTCGGACAGATGCCCTGACATTTTCCTTCAGAATTTGCTGGTATAATTCAGAATGCATTGTTCCATCATTGATGGCAAGCCGTCCTGGACCAGATGCAGCAAAACAAGCCCAAACCATGACACTACCACCACCATGTTTCACAGATGAAATGAGGTTCTTATGCTGGAATGCAGTGCCTTCCTTTCTCCAAACATAACGCTTCTCATTTAAAACAAAAAGTTATATTTTGGTCTCATCCATCCACAAAATATTTCTCCAGTATTCCTCTGGCTTGTCCACATGATCTTTAGCAAACTGCAGATGGGCAGCAATGTTCTTTTTGGAGAGCAGTGGCTTTCTTCTTGCGACTCTGCCATGGACACCATGGTTGTTCAGTGTTCTCCTGATGATGGACTCATAAACATTAACAACATTAGCCAATGTTAGAAAGGCCTTTAGTTGCTTAGAAGTTACCCTGGGTTCCTTTGCAACCTCACAGACTATTTCATGTCTTGCTTTTAGAGTGATCGTTGTTGGTCAACTACTCCTGGGGAGGGTAACAGTGGTCTTGAATTTCCTCCATTTGTACACAATCTGTCTGCCTGTGGATTGGTGGAGTCCAAACCCTTTAGAGATGGCTTTGAAACCTTTTCTAGCCTGTTGAGCAACATCAACTCTTTTTCTGAGGTCCTCGGAGATCTCCTTTGTACGTGCCATGATGCACTTCCACAAGCATGATCAGACTTTGATAGATCACTGTTCTTTAAATAAAACAAGGCACACACTGGCACCTGATAGTCATCCCATTGATTGAAAACACCTCTGAACAGATGGAATGTAATTTCACCTTCAAATTAACTGCTAAACCTAGAGATTCACATACTTTTGCAATGCACAGATATATTGGATCATTTTCCTGAATAAATTAATGACAAAGTATATATTTTCATCTCATTTGTTGATTGGGATGTCTTTGTCAACTTTCAGGACACAGCATGCATGAAATCTTTGCATTAAATTGATATTTTTTGGGTTATATTTCTGCAGAAATCTAGACAATTCTATCAGCACGTATATATTATCTATATAATATATATATATTATCATTATATATATATAGAGAACATTTTCATAAAGTTCCTCGGTTCTTCTTGTATCTCAAACTCAAAATCTACATGTTGCTGAGCAGTTGCTTAACCGTCAGTCACTAAATCTGTTCATGTTGTTAGCGTGTTGGCTACATCCTCCACCAACTCAACTCTCAGCAGGGTACGTCAGCTGCTCCATTACTCAACACGAGCACTCGAGGTACGCGGCCTCGTTAGCAAGCAGGCCTGTTTCACTGGGCAGCTTTATGAGAATCTGGCCAGCATTTTGCTATTCGTCTTCCAAATTAGCACGGTTAGCACGTAATTCTGTCATGCTCTTCTGTTCAAGCCAGCTACCCACACACCACACTCTCACCCTGACTTTAAACTTTACAGAGCAGAAATGCTCGCTGAGTTTGATCACTTAATGACCTTGTTGCTCTAAGTTTTAACATTATAAATGGCCATAAACCTCTAGGAGACCATAATTTAAATTACATGACAGTGTCTTTAATGGACTGGTCAATTTGACAGTTTCATTAAAGCTAAAGTGTGTATGCAATTTCTGTGCAGCTAGTATAACCAGATGGAATTGCAAACATAATGACTGTTATCAAACATGTTTGCTGATCACTCACCTCATTTGTCATTGGTCAGCCAAACAAATTGTCCTGCCCTATACTCACGCCATTGGTTGAGCCAATGTTGCTGTCTGACTGCTCAAACAAAAAGAGCAATGTGTTGACACTTTTCAGAGAAATTATCCTACATATGGCATACTTATAGTTGTCCCTGTATGTTGAGATGTGATAAGAGAAAGTATTTTAACATGAAAAAATGTACACGCTTTAAATTTTAATTTATGCAGTATAATGCATTTCTGTGCAAAACACTTTCCAGGTTTGTTTACTTTGTGTGTGGCCTTCTAGAAATTGAATGACTGAATATATCTCTTTAGGCCAAGATTGATACGTCGTCCCTCTTTGCTAAGTGTATGCATTGCAGGAGGTGGAGGTGTGTGTGTGTGTGTGTGTTTGAGAGAGAGCACAAGAGGGAGCTAAAAGAGTTATGGTACCTCATACATCATATGTGTCAGACTGAGATAAGAGGCCTCTTGGTTCCACATAGGGGTGTGTGTGTGAGAGTTGTGTGTTTGTGTGTGTGACCTTCCCTGTCCCTCTACACCTACTCACTCCACACACAAACACCCCTGCATTACAACATACTTGCATCATCATTCTTTCACACAAAGACGCCAGACACAGGTACTATAAGACAGCTCTCACACTGACCAGCAGCATCCAGACATTTTCACTTCATTGTTATTACATGAAGTCTTTCTTAAACATTTCAAATTTAACGGTTGTTTAAAATCATAAGTTACATACTACATGGTGATAGTGGCCTCAATTAATTTTTGTCAAAATATGACAATATTTTATTTTTTCTGAGCTGTATGGACAATTTTTTTTTTTGTTTATCTGATTGGGACCATTTTCCACCTAATATCAGAGCCGCATATATGTTGTTATCATTCAGTACCCAGTGCTGCCTTATATGAAATAAAATTCTGGAAACCTTAAACAGAGTCAGTGGCACATTAGGTTTGAAATATTGTGATAAGAGTTTGTCCTACAACACCTAAAAACCATGAATGTAAACAATCAAACAGAAAGATCATGTAATCAAAAGATCATAACCTAAGGAGGGCTTTTTAGATGTAATTCATTGAAATGTACAGTTTGAACTGATTCAAGGAAATTAATCAAACACTTACACCATTTTTTCACTGAAGTATAAATATATTAAAACATCTTTGGTCCACACCAGCTGCAAGACAAGGAAAGATCGTAAAACTAGTCTAATGACATGCTCTTTAGGAAACTTAATGCCCATATAAAAAGCTCATTTATACTGCGATATTCACAATGTTGCGTAATTTTATATCTTTGGCAAAATCTAAAGTATTCAATATATCACCCAGCCCTAATCCTAACTGAAAATTAGGGTCTGTAATGTGAATTTATCCAGACAGTACAGCAGACTTTTAAAAGACGACTGTTTGATTTAGCTTAGTGTGACACAGATCTGTTTATTCATTTGTAAATGATTGGGGAGCTTCATGAGAGGGGGAGACGGAGAGCAGAAGCGTGAACTATTTCTCACGACACAGACACCCAAAACACACTTTCTGCCAACTGCACTTTCTCTTGTCGGAGACTGAGATGCTCTTTTTAGATTACTGGTTATTTCAGGAGTTGTTAACAGGACTTCTCAGAGCATGCTCCATTTAATGGGTTGAGCTACATTTAGTACCTTTTTGTTTATCTTAGCAGCGCCTACTTGTAGCAGTTAGCTAGATTTTGTGAGACTGTAACCAAAGACAGCATTATTCCACTATAGCACAACATGCAGTAATCGTAACACAAAACTGTTTTGGATATTTTTGTTTTTCCCTTATTAATAGTTGCTTCACTGAAATGAACTACTAAGTGAACTGAGTGACACTGGTGTAGGTTATTAGGTTATACGATGGTTATTTCATCCTCTGAGCTCATGCATTCACTTTAGTAAACAAGTTTAGGAATATGATTAATCACAATGCTAGCATGTTATATAATATGAATAAATGGTGCACATTCTGCAACAAGAACATACTCATGTGAACCCATTTTCTTAGTAATAGCTCTTTAAAGACTCTTTATGACTAAAGAAAAGAGAGTTTTTTGTGAAGTGTGGCTTGTCAGAAGCTTCCACTGCCAGACATTTGAGATTTTTTATTAAGACTTGTATGCTTCATTAGGCCTTGGGCCCTTCCAGATCATTCATCAGAAGCGCAACTCTTACTGTGAGAAAGCCATGGATTACAGCAAGCTGTGCACAGACATCAATCAACCCTGCAGGAGCCCCTCTTTTGTTGTGTGTGTGTGTGTGTTGTGTGGGGTGGTGGGTGTGTGTGTGTGTGTGTGTGTGTGTGTATACGAAGATGTATCCAAAATAAGATGCTCCAAAATCATTTTGTCAAACTAATATACTTAATATACTTATTAGACTTAATATCTTTACAGTGCACAATTGACCTCCCAAAATCTTATTGGAGCAGACCGTTCCCTCAGCAGCCATTTTTGGTTTGAAAAAAGGGCCCCTGGCATCATTTTTGTAGTCCCTGCAGGCTGATGAAGGAGAGACCGAATCTCTAACTGCTTGCCCAGGTTATTTCAGTCAACTCCAAATAAAGTCTGACAACCATAGTAATCACAAATTTTACTCTTATACTGAAAAGTCTGACAACAAATCTATAGTTTTTTAGATTGTCCAGCTGATAGCATCACATCATAGAGCAAAAAATTCTTGGTCATTGTCTGTTTCAATTTAAAGTCAGGACTTTTTTTCCCAAAATTTGCCATATTGCGATTGCGGTATTTTCCGTTTTATTTCAGATCATTGTTACATGATCCTTCAGAAATATTTCTAAAATGCTGATTTGGTGCTCAAGAAAAAAAAATCGTATCAATGTTGAAAACAGTTTTTGCTGTTTAATATTTTTGTTGAAACCGTGATACACTAACGTGATACAATAAAAAAAAAAAAAAGATTGGAGTCCTAGCTTCTGAAAATCCCCCATTTAAATTACATTTTAAAATATATTAAAATAGAAAACATTTGTTTTGAATTGTAATAATAATTGACAATGTTGCTGTTTTTACTCTATTTTGACCAAATAACGCAGCCTTGTTAAGCAAAAACAAAGTTTTTGAAGTGCTTTCAAAAACAAATTATTCCAAATTTTGACTGATAGAGTACCTCACATGCAGTCGAAAACAAACAGCTTCCATTTATGCAGTATTGAAGCTCCTGTCCTTCAAAACCTCCCGTTTATTATCACGCACGTCGCACACACACACGTGCGTACAGACAAAGAAATCAATAGCGCACACGCATGCCAGCACACAACTACATTATCCTGATCTTCAGTGCCCTCAATTCTCCCCTCACATCAAACCATGTCAGATAGACGGAGAGTTAAAACAAAAACACAGCACGCACTGTACATCTACAAATCATTCTCCACGCTTTATCATCTCAATCACTAATTAAGTAAACGCCCTTTCACAGCACATTAATCCAGGCAGGCTCTGAAAAGGGAATGGGATTCAGACGCACAGTCTGCCGAATGCTGCGGATGGAGGTGGCGGCAGTGGTGATGGCATGCACTATCCTGTCATTATGTTGGCGGGCAGGTAGAGGGCTGACACATTGTTAACATTTGATTGGTTCTGTGGGATGGCTTGAGGTGCCCATGAACGTGATTAAAACACATGTTTGGCCCCTATGTCACACTAGCTATACCGACAGCTGTGGGGGCATGTATACCGCCATGTGGCTGTGCAGCACAATTAGGATAATGGAAATTAATATAGGCTCCCTCTCTTTTTCTCTTTGGAGGAACAGTGATTGAACCAAGCTGGACGTGATGTGTAATTGTTTCCAGATTAATGTCACTTTAATCAGTGCTCTTTGAATGTGCACGTAAATAATGAAGTATTGATGTCCATAAAAGGGATGATTGCCTATTTTTTCCTTCCCTTCCGTCTCTCCTTCACTTACTCTCTCTCTCTCTCTATATCTCCCCTCAGGACCATCAATGTAAATTAACAAAAGTTTGTTGTAATTAGCCAGTAATTGGCTGCCCTCACTGGCAAGTTTCCAGTTCGGAGCATGCGTTAGCTTGTGTTTTCATAACCCGTTGTGTATTCTGGAGTGCATATTGTATTCGGTCTTCTACAACTGTCTAAGTTCTGGATCTCCCAGACATAACAGTGAGTGTGTGGAAACAAGACACCCGAGGAATTTAATCAGTACACTCTCACACATTCTCTCTCTCTCACACACACATACACATGCGCAAAACCTCTCAGTCAGTCTCAACCACACACACTCTTCTTCCATTCACACATAAGAGTATCTTCCTTAAGAACATAATCCAGCTAATGAAGCCTCAGCATAACAGCATTGTTATGCTTGTATTGAAAGGTGACTATTTATTTAGGATGATTTGATCTGACCTAGCATATGTAATGTTATGACACGCCACACAGGGTTTCTCCCAAAGCCTTGTCAGAAATCATTTCATTTAGCCACAGGAAGGAGATGATTGCTCTTGTACACACATGCGGATGATTCAGAGCTTCAGAGCTTATCCATACAGTATTCCAACAGCACACACACACATTCCCCCCACCCCCTCAGTCAGGGCCATATAATATTTCACTCGCATACTGAGGGGCTCAAGGATAATAGACCTGATGTGATGACAATGTGAAACGTGAAATAGCAAACATACTGTAGGATTCCTGGACCACGTCAATCATCAGGATGCAATTTCGTATTTGCATATGAGGCCCCGTTTTCTAACAGTACTGTAAATCCCATGATGCCCATGTTATTTACTTTATGCATTATGAGTGATAGTGCCACACATTTGAGAAGCGATTTAGGGGAGCGCTCAGTGAATACTGAACAGGAAGAGTGAGTCATTTTCTACTGGTGTTGTTTTTCATTTTATTCCATAAATGGTGTCGCAGAAGATTGTGCAGGGTACCGGTGGGCTTTGAGAACCATGCAAGTCCATGCCAAGACTGCTCGGTGGAAGTGTTTTTGCTTTATTTACTCCAGTGCTTGTGTGTTCGTTTTTGTACACCGAAAAACATTTGGTGTTAGATTTAGTTTGAAACAGTTTTCACTCAGAAATTTCCAGTAAATTTCACAAATGATTTCAAAGAAACGGCAGGTTTCGGCACACTGAATTAAACATGAACTTTTGAAGTAGAAATGATGAAACCATTTTTGTTTGTTTGTTTTTGAACTCCAGTAATCTTTTTTCTATTTACAACTATAAAAAAATTATTTTTCACATATTTATTTGGGAAAGCAAAAGTCAGTTAGCATTACTACTCATTTTTAATGTCTGTGCTATGAAAGATGCTTTTTTGAATCAACATCTACCAGCAGTGCTAAAAAACTCTTTGTTTCTGTATGCCATGTTTCAGGTTGACTGTCTTTTAACACCTTTTTACCATCCTCTTTTCCTTTTTTCTTCCTCTTCTTGCTCCCTGTAAAGCTCACCCGGAGACGTATGTCCAAGGTACTGTGTCTTTTCTTCTTCTTCTTCTCTCTCATTCTCTCTCCCTTGAGCTCTTGTGTCCCGGATTGAGGTCTTTATGACATTTTTATGGCGCATTAATAACCTCTTCTCTCTCTCTCTCTCCTCTGCGTGTCTCCTATTATTGTGATTCTTCATTGCCTTCTATTTTTTGGACTGTCAGAAATCCAATCCAATGTCCTCAGTGCTCTCCTTGGCTAATGTTCCAACTTCTGCAGAACCATCCCCCCGCCTAAACTAAATCACCACAGCTCCACATCTGCAGTTTAGCATCTCCTCCATGTCCCAGAGTCGTACTCGAGTTCATTTTTAAAACAATAGAGCTCCACGAAACCTGCACGCAAATGACGATCAGCCATGTTTATTTTATAATGAACTACGAGCTGGCAGTGTAAATGGAGATCAAGAGAAAAGATACTAGCAGATTCTTGTTTACTGTTACTGAGGTGTTTTTGGAAATGATTTCACAGGGCTAAATCAGTGCTAAGCCAAGTGTGATTCCAGACTCACAAACTGGCATATGGTGCATAAGACCGCCAAGTACTCTCACAAGGCTTTTTTTTTTATTTTTTTTTAAACATTAAGATGTTTCTTAAACTCTTACGGGCTTACTTTGATACTTTTTCTCCAAACCTCAATATGTTAGCTCAGAGCATGTTTCTCGCTTGTTTTTATCATGTTTTATCACATTCAATGTTGCTTTTTCTTTTCATTTTCTCACTCATACAATACTAAACAGACATGGAATGTAGTGTTTCTTAGTATGGTATTTATTCATACATTGAATAACACAATATACACGCCATGGCAATCCTCCAGACGGAGTCGGTCAAAGTCGAAACAGCTCCCACTCTTCTTTCAACATCTCGCCTTCCTCCTTCTCAAAGCCCCTCTTTCCTTTTCTCCGCTTTATGGTCATTTTCTTCCTTACTCTCTCTTTCCCTTCTGTGTTTTTGTGTTCTGAATCGTCCTTCAGTTGGACTCAAGTGCTCAGATTTTTTTTGTTCATTTTCTTTCCCGAATTTTCCTCCCTCCCGGCCCCATAATAGGAGAGAGGATAGGATTTAAAGGTAATGCATACCAAAGCCCCAGGGAGACTGTCACAAGCAATCACTCTGCTGTCTCTCTGTCTTTCTTTCTTTCTTTCTATTTCTTAAGTTTCTTTCTTGCTTTCTTCCTTTCTCCCTCCTTCAATTTTTTGTCTTGAAGCACGATGTCAGCGTGTCTATGTTCTAGTCTCCTCGCTGTATTTATTGTTGTCTTTATATCTGCCAAATTCATCATTGTTTGTCTTGAACAAGCCACACACACTCACATAAACGCACACACACATTTACTGACATGCACTTACACACAAACACACCTGTGGTCCTTGAGTTTTGTTTTGGAATCCTGTGGGTCCTGTCTCCATGCATCCCGCAGCCTGACCCCTGGTGTTTGTTAGCCTAGCTTCTCCCACAATCCTCCCCTTCCCTCCCCCTGGCCTCTCTTGCTTTCCTCTGATTCCGTCCGGTGGAATGTGACCTGGGCAGAAAGTATAGCGCTGGAACCACACACTCTCTCGCCAGCTCAGACGTCCACCCTATACTTTATGCCACTGGGATTCTCTGTGTGCCGTAGCTTCACATGGATGCCTCAGCTGATTTATTATTCCTTCACCCTCTTATATCCCTTCCTTTGATCTCGCTTTCTAAATTCAATTTTATTTTTTTAATTAATTTTCATTAAATATATTTTTATGGGTTTTCATTTGGATTCCTCAATCGGTTATTTTTCCTTTTGGGTCTCACCTTGATTTCTTCACAAATGTATGCCATCCTTTTTAAATTGATTGGTTGTGTCGAGAGAGCATCCGTTCCATCCATGTGAATCTACAGCCTCTGTGCATCTCACTAGGCCTGTTTGAAGTCCAGCGTCAGTCTGTGTTCACCTTTAAACCCTTACTTTCATTCACGACGATCTCAGTGTATATCTGTTTGGATTACCATTTGTGTTTCACAAGTCGAAGACACATTGTGTCCTACTGTGGCCACATATGATGATTTTTAATGACAACAGAACAACTGACACAGAGAATATGGTCACATAAATATAAAAACATACACATACCGGACTAACACATTTGAACACACACACGTCTGTACTAGTGTATGACGGTTCTGTCTGTCTCTGCAGAGGGATGCCCAGGTCTGTGCAACAGTAATGGACGCTGCACGCTGGATCAGAATGGCTGGCATTGTGTCTGCCAACCAGGCTGGAGAGGGGCCGGCTGTGACGTTGCCATGGAGACTCTCTGTGCAGACGGCAAGGACAATGAAGGAGGTGAGGTCACCAGTGACTTGGACGGATGAACGTTATCAAATTTAAATGGGATGCATCACACATATATACATATGGAAAAGTTTATGTAAACATCAGATAAATATGTGTCAATGATAATCAGGTCGAGGATATAACCCTGGTGGAAACTGTAAAATGTGCATATTTAAATGTTTATGAAACAACTGACATTGGAATTTCTTCTCCCTGAATAAAAGTTATGATAAAGTTTTTAGGCAGGTTTTAAACACACCAAACATGGACCAATCTTGTTGTCTTTTTTTTTTTTTTTACAACTTTGAAAAATCATTGTTTACAGTCAAGTGGTACAGAAAGTTAATCATTTTTTTATTTATAAGAGTCGCTCAGTTTTTCACTGTGGTATCCCATAGCCTTCAGCCCATCAGAATATAACACACTAAGACATGACCCTAAAGGCCCTGATATACTTCAAACGAAATCGAAGAACGAACTGATATGACGTCATTTCGGCAGTCCAAAACAGCTGACCAAAGCTAACTTTCTGGGGGAGTTCGTTTTGGCTCGTAAACACCTTTGAGCTGCCATTGGTCCGTGGACGCAATCGGTGGGTGTGTTCTGAAACTCCACTTTCTGTGAACGTCAGCTTATTTTTGTTTTCCCCCGGTTTTTATCATTCCACGGAGGCCCGACAGGAGAAACCAACATCTCCTATCCACTAGCACATGACTGCTGAGCTGGAACAAATGTTTCTGCACCTGTAAGATCGCTCGTGGAGAGACTTTAAAGATTCAGAGAAAGCATTTAATTCCTAGAAAGAAATTGCAACAAAGCTTGGTGTCGACGACCCGGAGTTATGCAAAAAGCGACGTAGAGAAACATCCGAGGCAGGTTTTCCAAAGCCATGAAAAGAATGATACATGTGTTTCAAAAAAATGTTACACCATACTGCTGCTGCTGCTGTTGTTCTTTCAATAAGCGAATTTAAAGGGTATACAATAAATGAAATGCCAAACTAAACAGACAATAATAAACATTTGTTTTTATCAAAAGTAAATCATGACACCACATAAAATATAAAAAGGTGTAACAATTTATCCAGTTTAATAAAATAAATGAACACTAATTAAATAAAGTAACAAACTGAATCCAATATTTTTTTCCACAACATGCTAAAGTTTTAAGACTATGAGCCATTCACACTTCCCATAAAGGACTGATTATGGGAAAGGAATGGCTCTTTTGTATTGCAAAGATGATACTTGACTTGACTGCTGCTAATCATTATTCTTTTGTCTATAATATTCTGACCATTGGGGCCCGTCTCACACCTAGATTGCCTACATTTCTTCATTTCATCGTTGTTGTGTTTAGGGGATACGCGGGAGCGTCGCGTTGTGTTTACATTAATCTACACCCCGCCTCCAGCGGCGCGGGGGTGTCGAAATGTTCGGGAACAGTATACCGTCGCTCAGCCTTTTCAAACTTCTTTTTGTCCCCAAACTAAGAACGAAAATGAACTTCGTTTGAAGTATATGAATATCGGTCCTTAGACCAAAAGAACCCCAAAGTACATCTCAAAACTAGAGGTTAGCTTAGATTCTGGAGGTTACGATTCTTGTCTTGACAGACATCAGGGGAGACTGACTCTATAAATAACAGAGCATCTCTCTTTGCTTACATTTAACAAAAATGACAGGCCTGCTCAAGGGGCAAGCGGCTGTAAATCCTTCTCCACCGATCCTGCATTCAGGGCGCGTGTTTGGATACAGAACTTTTTGGTACATGTGAGGTTCCGTGCACACTTGAGGACCAGCATGAGGTTTCGTCCACACAAAAATGGCTAAAAACCTTCTCCACCGAGGTGAATGCATGAACCTTTAAACACAGTGCAATTCCAAAGTATTTGAGGAGATTATTTTTCTAGTTGGAGATAATGTGGTCTGTAACATCGTAAATCTGAAGGATTTATAGTCCTCTGGAAGCCTGACAAGAGGCTTTGATGTTTTTCCAAAGCGGAAAGGGAAATATACAGTGAGGTTATGATATATTATCAGTCGTACAGTAATCGTGCCAGGTATTGCAGATTTCTTTGAATTTGGCTTCCTTTAACTACCCATTACAAAGAAGTGCCATAAAAAGATGAGAACATGAAGGTCTTTATATAAACAAACGTCAAATATAAATACATTTCTCCTTAAATACATATACATGTCCAAAGATCCCATTACGTGACCTCTGTTTTGTGTGACCTGAGCAAGATATGTTAACAGATTCTGCTCTCTCTGGAGATATTTTTTCATATGTGTGTTGACTTTGGCCATAGCGGACCGGATTTAAAGCAGTGTGAGAGTTACGAGAGGTCCAGATCTCACATGAAGTTGCATGGTGCTTTTGGCAGGTGGTGTTGGGACACTCGGAAGACAAAACAAACAGTCAGACACTCTCAGTCTCGATCTCACCAGAGCAGTCTCAGCTCAGGGTGCAGTAAAAAACAAAGAATTGGTCTCATACTGATTAGCGCAACAAAAGCATGTGTTTGCATGTGTGTGTGTGTTTACACGTGTTCTTTTACCTTTTAACTCCCCTGTGATGGTGTGCCAGATGTACACGGGGCTTTTTATAAACTAGCCGAGATGGATGGCAGAGGTTTATGGCACTTACCTGCGGGAGATCAGACCGCATTTCCACACAAAGCATTCACCAGGTGTTTACTGATAGAGGCGAGAAAGAGAGTCTTGACAATGTGAAAGAAACTAGAGAGGATATTGCAGTCATGTCTTTGACCCTAAAGGTGAGGAAACAAATGGGTGGATAGTATATGAAGCATAGACGCAAACACGTTTCACTTCTCTCACACTACAAGCAGTGTGACAGGATCTGTAAGACAGGACATAGTATATGCTATAAGACTCTTTAACGCATAGCACCTCATATTTTAATGTGTATTGTGTGCAGATGGCCTGGTGGACTGTATGGATCCGGACTGTTGCCTGCAGAGCTCGTGTCAGACTCATCCCTTCTGCCGTGGCTCTCCTGACCCCATCGACATCATTGGCCAGAACCAACCCGGAAGCCCACAGCAAGCCACCCAGTCATTCTATCAGCAAATCAGCTTCCTCATTGGCCCAGAGAGCACACATGTCATTAACGGAGACAACCCCTTTAACAGAAGGTAGGGATGTGTGCAGTATTTGCTGCAGTGAGCAAATTAAACCTTAAATAGTGATGAGTCTATCAGTGCTTAACAATAAGAAGGCCCAGGTTTTATCAGGCATGTGATGAACTACAACTTACATTGACCATGTAAACGTGTTTTATACCAGTCCACTGGGTTTTTGATGTGATGTATTGAATATTATTGTGCAGAGTTCAAAAAGTCAATGAAGTAATCCATCTGGATGACAGATTGCAAGAATCATTGTGATAGTTTTCACTTAGATCAGTTAGGATAGAAAATTATAAACAAATCAGTCATGGTTCACAGCATATGCCATATCATTTCCAGCAAAAGTGGGATTTTATAGCTGTCATGGAGTTTGTTTTTGGGGGGGGGGGGTGGGGGGGGTTCTTTTTCAGCATAGAACTTAACGTTTAAACATTGGCATTGGAACAGCAAGTACTGATCTGATCTACTGACCCGACTGGCCTAGCTGAAACTTTAAAAAATGTATAATAATTATGACAGCTTTTGATGTAAATTTTATGGATTGCCCATGTCTAGTTATTTCATTAACTACAATTGATTGGCTGACCTGGTGTCATATTATAAGCATATAGAATAGTCTCGTTTTGTTATAATCCTTTAGTTTCTGCTTTCCAGAGACCCCCAACAATTGCTTCTAACAGCCCTCTTAAAGACTTCATACAGTTGCCATGGAAACAGATGTACTCACAAAACCTCCTAAGAACTGTGTGACCCGGGTTACAGAGAGATGTTCTTTCTGAAGTTGCATTAAAGTGTAATTTACAAATTATGCGCCTCGATTTGCATTGTGTATGTGATGGCACCATAATAGTTATTGGAAAGAGATGTTAGATCTGATAATAACCCGCTTGAATAAGCAGTGCTATTAATTATGTTGTCACCTCCAGAGCGTGGGTTTGTCCGAAGCATCTTCTCTCTGTTTACTTGAATGGATATAATTTCTTAGTTGTCATGGTCAGCTGCCTTCATTGCTTCGTTTTACCTTGCTTGTTCCTTTTGCTCTGTCAATTAAGCGCCTGTTGCTAATTCAAGTTCTTCCTTGCTTTTTTGCGCTTTTAATGCAATTTCCTTTTTATTGTGTCTGACTAATATTCAGTGGGTGTGTAAGCTAATATCTATGGAAACCAGTAATTAAAAACACAAAGCAGGCTGATTGATCACACCACAAATGCTCACAGTCACGTTTCAATTTGACTGATACGTGATAATAATGCAATAACGATCAGTTTGTTTATCTCTTCCCCTGCCTCCTATGCATAACTCAATGCACATGTTCTGTTAAGATGGAAATAACATTGAAGTTAGCTTGATTACTCTCAAAAATTGCTTGGCAACTGTGATTCAGTCATGACAGATAACACGATTAGCTACAACAAAGAGTTTAATAGGCCCAAAGCCGGTGCCCCATATGTGAGGACATTAAACCTTTAAATACCTCTGTGGCAAGATAAAGATTGATCTGATAAAGGGAGGTGTAGACTAATGTGATTTAAAAATAAATGCACAAACCCACGCGGGGCACATCTGCCCTGAATATCGGTCATTTTGGCTGGAGAGTTTGTTTGGCAGTCATCGAATGTAACACAAACCATGTGTACCAGACTCCCTCATCCTCCCAGCTCATGATAAAATAGAATAATCGCTCGCTAAATAATACAAATGTTTAAGTAAACATTACAGTCTCTGGTTTTTGTATTCATTGTAGCTCAGTTCAAATTGTAGGTTTTTATCCAGGACTGTTTTTTGTTTTAAAACGACAAATGGTGATAAAAGGACACAGCACCGATATATATATATTTTGTCTGACTGAAGAAAGACCGATATTGTGAATCCGGTTATATATATCCCCACATTCTGCCTTCTGAGTCAAACAGGTTTCAAAGAAAATCCAGCTAAGAAACAGTTGCTGTTTGTGTGTTTCCTCAGGGTAACTACCTATTGATTCGCAGCATAAGCATTGTAAAACAACATGCCACTGGAGCAAAAGTGCCAGCTCCTCAATTTTCCGGAATTAAGTATGTCATATACCCATCCCAGCAGCCTCTCTCCAGATGTTTCTTCTATGTCATCTTTAGCCATCCGTTCACCTGAACGCCTGGCTCAGCAAACCCCTGCCTGTGTACATGAAAATGTCTTGTTTTCATTTTGCTATATGCTTCCCAGCACTAAGGGGCCTTTTAAGCAGATTAAGCTTCTGCATGGTGCATGTTGGCAAAATGGAAGGTGTTTTAAGCAGCGAGGTTTGGATTGAAAACAACTAGAGTATTGAGAGGGTCAGCGGTCCGGAGAAGCGGAGAAGAGCACATCTGTGTGACCCCTTTAAGAATGAAGTGAGTAACCTAGGGCACCTTGGTAGATGTCCACCTGGATCCAGCCATAATCCTTGTGATGACAACATCATGAAGGTTATTCTTAGAGAGAGGAAAGGGAAGCTGTCATAGGCTGTGTATGATCTTAAAAAAATATGTTGTAAAATTGGATGTAATTGGTTGTGTATTTGAAATATATTAAATTATTGTTTGATTATTCCATAGTTTTTTTTTTCATTTAAGTTTTAATTAGTGAGTACATATTTATGTATTTCATTAAATTTTTCTATTGTTTTTGAGCATATTATAGTACACATTTGTAGTTTTATTTTTTGGATTTTTGCACACTCACATTATTGTTGTCTTAGTTAACAAAAGTATATTTTTTTCCTTCATGCTTTCATCTTCATAGCAGTTTGAGTAAGCAATATTAACCTTGGTTTTGCAGTCATGGTGCCCTCAGAGCATGTGGAAAACATGCAGAGCGAGTAGCAAGTGTGACGTGTGGTTTTCAGGGTAAAAGAGACAGAAATACAGCGCTGAGGAGTGTGAATTACAGCATGCTTTTAGGACTCTCAGACTGTGGCAGCTAACACTGGACACTATTGTTTTATTATCTCGCACAAAGCAAATGGGATTTCTGAGTTATGGTCACATCATGAGGAACAGCAGCTTATTTATGGAATGTTTACCTGTGGATGTGACCCTAGGGTCATTTCCACACTTCCTTTATCCCAGCTCCAAGTGAGGGGCAACGCCACACTTTGATTCACTGCTGCACTGCTGATTAGGCCCCCAGAAAAGCAGTAATGACCTGGAAAATCAGCCAATAAGTAGAGCGAGGTGTCCTCAACACTGCGGTGAAGTCAATTTCTGCCCAGGCTGTAATTCTCTTGGATGTTTTCTTATTTTGTTAGGACTATAAGTTGATTTTTAAAATTTTTTAATTATATTAGAAATGCCAGTTACTATTAAATGAATTGAAATTGATCACTCTGAATTCTAAATTCTAATGATCACTCTAAATTGTAATGTAGACACATGCATTCTGTAAAACTGCTTTGAAACAATGTGTATTGTGAAAAGCGCTATACAAATAAACTTCAATTGAATTGAATAAATGTATCCCATTTTGCTCAGGAAAAAAAAAGTTAAATTAAAATATTATATTTTTAAGAATTTCTGTATACATGTGCGCTTTGGTCATTCAGTCATGCCTTTCGCTTACAGTTCAACAGTTCAACAAATATATATATATATGTTAAAAGGTATCTCTTTTTTTTTTTTTAAGGGGGGGGGGGTTGGGTTGTGATTTGAAAGACAACCACTTTTTCAAAAAAAGTAATTGACAATGCAGGATTCCTAAGTATTTTAGCTATTTATTCCCCTGTGGGAAAGTTACAGTTCTTCAAACAAAAGCTTTGCCCACATCGATCCTTATGAAGCTCCTCGAAGGAAATTCTGCCTTGGGAATTAAGGACATAAGAATCCCACTGGAGCCTTTAGGGGACTGAATTATGACTGTCTATAGAGACGGGGACACAAGAGTCACATAAATAAGCATGGAGTGTGTGTGTGTGTGTGAGAGCAAGCAAGAGAGAGACAGACTTTGTGTGCTTTCTAGTTATTTACAGTGGGTTAAACATTTTAACACTGCAGTGAAAGCTTAGGGAATCCGTGTTCAATCATGCTGTAAATCATATTAATAGTGTGTGTGGGGGTTTCTTACCGACCATGTGTGTTTGTTTTGCAGCCTGGTGTCCATTATCAGAGGGCAGGTGCTCACTGCAGATGGTACACCCCTGATTGGAGTCAACGTGTCCTTTGTGCACTACCCAGACCACGGATTCACCATCACACGGCAGGATGGCATGTAGGTTGAAAACATAAGCAGACACACATCCTATACACACTTCCATAGTGTTTCTGTCCTTGAATGACTGGATGTCATAATATAGCACAGAGTACAGATGTCACCAAAACCATCTGTTTAGTTATGTTTAGTACTTGTGCATAAAATATACATAAATGTGTGACAACTTTGATTGAATACACAACTTCTTATGGCTCCACAACAATTTGTGTGTGCGTATGTGTGTGTGCATGTGTTTTATAGCGTGCTGTCTTATCTACCAAGATCATCTCATGAAAATGTCAGACATTGCTTCAGGAAGCAGTGCTTTAGCAAACGGCCTGTTTAAAATGCATTGGATTTACAAGGGTGGAATCAATCAGCCAATGGGCCGCACTCTCCCATACAGTTAAACCAATCCCAGTATTATTAAGGAGCAGCAGCACCGCAATCACGAAGGCCTCAGGACTGCAACCAGCAAGCTCTTTAAGCAGACATATTTGTTCAAGGGGACTGTGACATGACCATCATGTACTGTCATGTGTCAGTGCTGAATGGCTAAAAGGCAGCAATTAAGCAGAAAGGAAATGAAATAAGGTTTGCAATTGAATTGAACAAATTTGAATTGAATTCAGTGTAATTAAAGATAGAATTACTGAAAAGACATGTTATGTGCAGTTGGTGGACTGAACGGGGTCAGGTCAAGTCTTTAAACAAAATTTATTTTTCATTCAACTATTGATTCTGTTTATCACAAAAATCTACGATAGCTTCAGAAGATTTGAAATGCAGCTCATAAGACTGCTTTTATAGTAGTACTTTTTCGTTGAATAACCAGTGTTATTTTAATGTTATGTATTTTGTTATTTGTATTTCATAAAATTTTTTATTTGTTATTCTTTTTTTTTAGTTTAATTTTGTAGTAATTTTTAATGTCTTTTGTCATGTTTTATTGTACTTTTTGTATTTTTCTCTATATAGTTTTATTTTATATATATATATATATAATATAATACGGTAATATATATATGGATATTATACTGGTAGATATTAATATTATTATATATTAATGCCAAAGGATATGTTTAATAAGAAAATGTGATGAAAAGAGGTTGACTGGAGGGATGAGACCCATACTGAAAGATAATAGTGCAAGGGGGAGGTTAATCTATGAGAGTGGGTGTCCAGATTGAAGCCCACTCAGCCAGCTGTTGCACACGTAACACCACAGTGGGGCAGACTGTAAAATGGTAGTGGATAATCATGCCCACACCTCTTCCACATCCACTTACTCCAACAGGGAATCAGAGAACCAGCTACGCAGCTGTTAGAGACCAATCACCAGCAGCCTCTCTTTCAGAGCTGCTTAGATACTCTCTGTGTGTGTGTGTGTGTGTGTGTGTATGTTTGCGCATGCGTGAGCGAATTCTTACGCTTCTACGTGCATATTTTCTGCCCTATCTTGCTTTCCCCCCTGCAGCCTTTGCAAAATATCATAATATAGGGAACAGTACCCAGTCCTGACTCATTTCCTTTCTAATAAATCTCTCATGGCAACAGTGAGAGAGAGAGAGTCGAGGGAGAGTTTTGGCTTTTACACAAACGCAATGATAAAAAGGCTCAGCCACATTATCATGCATTTTTCACCATGGCAAGGCCCTGTGTCAGGAAGGAAAGGGCCTTCTTAGAAACATTTGGCTCAGAGGAGACCTGCACTGGGATCAGGAAGGTTAAAGCAAGAGACAATTAAACCAGGTCTAGCCATCGGCTCTCATGTCTAATTCATCTCAGTTACTCACTTTTCACCTCCGCAGTACATTACCTGCATATTATGCATACCTAATGAAGAGAGTATGACAGTCCTGAGATTTTTTTATATGTGTATATCAAATTCAGTTAACTTTTGTACAAAATAAATATTGGAGTTTATAAGTACACTCCTGTTTCATTTTTGAAGGTATGACATTCTGGCCAATGGCGGAGCATCACTAACGCTGAGCTTCGAGCGGGCGCCGTTTCTGACGCAATTCCGTACAGTATGGATCCCGTGGAATGTCTTCTACGTAATGGACATGCTGGTTATGAAGAAAGAGGAAAACGACATCCCCAGCTGCGACCTGAGTGGCTTCATTCGACCCAGCCCTCTCATTGTGGCCACACCACTCTCCACCTTCTTCCGATCCTCGCCCGAAAATGGCCCCATCATTCCAGAGACACAGGTAAGGCTCAGTTGGACCCCTTACTAGCCACAATGTGAGTGATGCAGATCCCTAAAACTAAAACAATCCAATTTTTCCTTCCCACCAAAGTGCCAAATCACCATTGTAAATGGAATATTGTTTTCAATAGGTCAGCTGGATACTGAATGGTCATTTATTTACATGCAGAGAAGAGGGTATCATATAACAGCCTCCATATGATATGAATGAGTATGCAATGAGTCTAGACGTGCTCTGCACACTGTTCAGTCAGTCACAGAAGAAGGAGCCTTTGAGAACAGTGATGGTGCTAAAAACGTGAGAAAACAGTCTGTTCGTTTCCCTCAACCTGTACCCAGCATGCAGTACTCAGCAGAAAAAGTGTTTTGAATCTTAGTGTGGCACTGGGAAGAGCTAGAAATCAATACAGCCTTCAGAGCAACCCCACATATTGTGGAGATATTGGTCAGAATTGTATATCCTTTTGCACACCCTCCTTTTGTTCCTTTCATTGTGCAAATCCGCATGCGCTATCCCCTACATAATCTGTTAAAATGACTCAAGCCTCTTGCTGCCTGTCTGTAAAAAAGGAAAACTGGACCCACATCAGAGCAAATAAATCACCAGGTCTTTGGGGAGATGAATATAAAAGCATGCTTGAACAAAACAAGTTTTAAGGTCTTAAAGGAATAGTTCTTCTATTATTCTCACCACCTTGTTGTTCAAAACCCATGTGACTTTCTTTATTTGTGAAACACAAAAGGTATATTTAAAAAAAGCCTGGCCACTCTTTTAAATATAATGAAAATGAATGAGAATTAGGTGTGTTTAATTTGTAAATGAGTCCATCTTTCTTTTTTTATTAATCAAATGCAGTTAACAACTGATGAGGAATAATGACTTAAATCAAATAGCTTTCATATGGCTTTTGAAAAAGACAGAATTTTCATTTTTGTGTGAACTGATCCTTTAAAGCTAACTGTTATGATAAAAAGAAAGGCAAAATAAAAGTCGATATTGAATTCCTCAGTCACGTGTTTCTGTGCCATGTGAAGTGAGTGCTGTTGTTGATTTAGAGATTCACAAAACTTGGCTGTATCCTGTCTGTATTTTCTCTTCCACCCTACTTACCTTGTGTCCAGATGTGCATTTGATCCGTTCCTCTATAACCCTGCCTTTCCATTCTTACCGTTCTGTGGCATGTGGCGGGGGGAACATCCCCTGTAATGCGAGCACTCAGGGCCAACACATATGCTGCCTTACGAGTTTGCTCCAAGACATAAAGGAGAAAAAATTGTTTCCTTATTGTCAGCAGCATATGTAACAGGCCACACTCCTCTTCCCATGTTTCTCCTCGATTCCAATAGGGGCATCTGTCCCCTCTGTGGAACCCCACTCATCAAAGTATATGGGCCCTGATTTGAATTACAGCCTGCTTTGAGAGGAACTCTAAACAGGGGTAATCAGGCCCAACCAAGTTAGCATTTAATATGGGGCTTTTGGACCTCAGCTGTAATGGCCTCCAAGGTCTTTTTTTAACCAGAGCGTCCCACACAAATGGCAAACAGACATCCTTCAGCCCCCCTCATCCAGCACTCGTAACGCTTAGCGGCCGTGACACCGAACGGGCAGGCATATTGCTTCCACTTGGCCGTCGTGCAGGCCTGGAAAAAAATGTATTTGGCTAGAGGAGAACGGCACATTTTCACGTCCAGAGAAAACCTCCATGAGACAGTGGAAAATCAGATGAGACACTTAGTGAATGAAAGGTACATATGATTTCCCATCATGCTTTGTGTTTTTGCTTCAATAACTACTATGTCATATAAAGCATAACACCTCTAAATGTAATGAGAGTGCATTGATTCGGCTGCTTTTTGGCTTTTCGCAGAAACACTAGCTTCCGTTCTTACCATGAAAAAAATGCTTGATGATAAAACTCAATCTGGTCTTTATTACTGTGCATTTAATGGGCTGTATCAAATTAACTTTCAAAGCCTTTTTCATCTTCCCTTTCATTTGGCAAATGAGAAAATATTTTGCTTTAATGCAGCCACACGCACTTATGGCCCTTGCCCCCGTGGCTAAGAATAACACGTCTGCACACGTAGAGACACGGCAGCGCATGCGGTGCCATTTATTAAGAGCTTATAGCAGGCGGAGTAAAGCATGTTGTTAGCTCAGACTCTGTAATCAAAGTTCACAGAGGGGAGGCCAGTGCATAGCATGAATGCATTGTGGCTTATAGACGCTCTTAAGAAAGGCTACGAGCATGGGGTATGCACAAACACATGTGGATGGCATCAGCTAGTGTTAGGGTGGCCACGTTGGCCCTTCAAATTGAGAGCATAATGCTACAGTCATGTATGTCTGCCCCTGTGTGTGTGTGTGTGTGTGTGTACAAATGGCAGTTAAAACCACCAAACTTTATCTTAACTTGCTGTCCTTTTATTTTATCGCCCACTTACCATTAGTTTCCTGTTTGCCTGGGTTTTTTGTTGTCGCAGCCAGAGAATGCATATCAAAGGTTCTCCCAAAGCCATCTGGCCCCCTCTACTGATCCCCAGAAAAGTGCAGCGGCATCCATACCAAAAAATGAGAAGAAAAGAAATTCCCTCTGGCTCACTTTGTCCTCTGTGTTAGAGAAACGTAAATGTCCCCTCCCAGTAGGACACTTGACAATGCCATGAGCTGGAAGACAGGGGGATTACTGTCTTTCCACAGTGGCTTGACTGGCTTTTCATTAAGCACTTGAGGAGAAAGCTGTGATGCAGAATCGCTCTGTTGATCCAAGCTGCTCCTCATCTCCTGTGCTCCTTTTGTGCATCTCAAAGAGGGAGAGAAATCAGCACTAATGCTCTGAACTTTGGTGACTCCTCACCAGGGGCACCTTTAAATGCCTCTAACTGCACGCTTGTGTTTCATCCGGCACGATAGGCCAGCTGTTTCAAAGTCTAAAATCAATCCAGTTTGAACTCTTCTACTGCAAGTAGTGGCCCACACTGCTCTGTCTGTTGAGTATTTCTCGTAGTTGAGCGTGTGGAATGTGGTACAGTAATAGCCTCCGACAGTGATGCAAATATAAGCATGTTCCGCCCGTGAAAATCTCCCTCATTAGATCCAAGATGTCAAGTAAATTGTGGTCAGAGCAAACACAGGCACAGATGTGATTTAATCCTGCAGAGAGAAAAATCGGAGGCCTCATTCTCAGCTCTAATGCCTCTTCCAGATGCCCCCGAGTCACTCCTTCTCTCCCCCATCTTCATTTATCTTCACCTCTTTCTTTCTTTGATGTGCAGGTTCTTCAGGAGGAGACGGCGATTCCGGGTAGCGACCTGAACCTTATGTATCTGAGTTCGCGGGCGGCTGGCTACCGGCCAGTGCTCAAGGTGACCATGACCCAAGCCACTATCCCCTTTAACCTCATGAAGGTGCATCTGATGGTGGCAGTGGTGGGACGTCTCTTTCAGAAGTGGTTCCCTGCAGAACCCAACCTGTCCTACACCTTCATCTGGGATAAAACAGATGCATACAACCAAAGAGTTTATGGCCTATCAGAGGCTGTGGGTGAGTAAACACGCAGAGATCAGAGACTTTTTTTTTACTTTTCAATATTGAAAGCACAATTAAATGTGAAAACTTTTTCACTTTAAATTCAGTTATATTTTTTGTAAGATTCTGTTAATTGAGTGTAAATTGATGCAGCATCACACCTTTACTGAAAACTCACAATTAACAGCACAATTAACAGCATTTTTTTACATCTTTACTAATATTTAATATTAAATCAGCAAGTGTTGTTGAGCTTGTAAACAACCACCTCACTATCACATACTGTTTTTCTAGATGCACAGAGTAGAGGAATAATATAATTACCCTCCGTAGAAAGCCTGAATTTGTTACATGCAAGAATGTAGATGTGCTTAATGGCCCGTGCCACTATGACAGTTGCATTATGGGATGTCTCCTTAAATATACCTATGCAAATAGGAACTGTAAATGTAAAACAAAGCAGATGATTAAGGCCAACTATAGCAAAGGAAGCAATTTTTTTCCTCTGAAAGATTTTTTCACTATGGCATTTTTTATGCTGACTGTATTTTGTAGCTTGTATGATTACCCATCAGCAAAACCACAGAGAACAACATGCTTCGTTCTGTTTTGAAGAAGGTCAAGGCGAATCTGTGGCTTTGTTTTTCACTTAAGTATTGAGAAAGATGGTCTGCTGCTGATGACAGTGCCTCAGTTTATTTTCAGCTGATGATGTGGCAGGCAGTAGGCCAGACTAAACTAGACATGCTTTTCAGTGCCTTACATAAACAAACTCACAAGATGTTGAACCACAAAAGACATGTTTTTTCACCAAGTCAGGAATGCATTCTGCCTTTACAAAGTGAACTGTGTAAAATTGTAAATAGTTTAGCTAGGTCTCACGAGTATTGATTGGCTTTCATCTTCTCATCAGGCTTTGCTTTGCCAATTGCATTAAGCAGGTAATTTTTTTGCCCAACAAATAGCAGTGCGCTTATTGATTTTCTCTGGGGGACATAAGGTCACTTTCTTAATGTGATCGGCTGAAAACAGTTATAAATTTAAAACGATTTGCACCTGGTGAAGCGCAGATCTGTTATGAGATTTACCAAAGTTATGATAGAGACACTGCAGTGTTCAGGCAGGCTGCAGTAAAGATGACTTGATATTGTGTAGGACATCTGATTAGACCCTGGGAATGAGTGTGGTTTATCAGCCCAATGTTTATATGATGATTTATCTACATGCCACTTAATGTGGGGTTTAGACTTAGTCTGTATTGATTACTTTCTCAAGCAGTTCTCAAGACTTCTGTATTTTATAGGATATTTATACAATGTATTTGCATACACGAATAACACCAATCTGTCTCTCTACAGTGTCTGTGGGATTTGAGTATGAGTCCTGTTTGGATCTGATCTTGTGGGAGAAAAGAACAGCCATCCTCCAAGGTTATGAACTCGACGCCTCAAGCATGGGAGGATGGACCCTAGACAAACACCACATTTTAGATGTTCAGAATGGTAAGCCCACCTCTGACCTTCTTTAATGAATAACACAAAAATATCGCACTCCTACACTCTGTTTAATATGCACAGCACCATAAGTCACATTGATCTTGGCAATCAGCTGAAATCATGTGTTTACCCACACACTCCTAAATATCAACAAAAATCAATTAAAATACACTTTCGTTACCTCTCCTTCACCATCTAGAAGTGTTCCATTATCTGCCTGTTAGAAGTTATTAACATGACACAGGTATAAAACCTTTAATAATGAGTAAATGACTGCTCATTAGTGTCATTGCTGTTAAATGACGTTGATGAAGTGGAGCTATAGTGGCATAGCGTTCTTTTTGACAGAGATGGACAATATTTTAAATAAATGTATTTAAAATACATATTTAATTACTTTTGAGTATTTTATCATTTGTATTTAAAAATAAAATGTAATTTGTAATTAAATACTTTGAGAGACAGTATTTTGTATTTGAAATACTTAAAATACTTAATCAAGTTGGTAATTTTGAATCATATGACATCCGGTTGGATCCATAGGTGGAGTCTTAAAGGGATAGTTCACCCAAAAATGAAAATTCTGTTATTAATTACTCACCCTCGTGTCGTTTCCACTCCTGTAAGACCTTCATTCATCTTCGGAACATAAATGAAGATATTTTTGATGAAATCTGAGAGCTTTCTGTCCCTCTACAGTCAGCCATGCAACTTACACATTCAGGGTCTAGAACAGTAGGAAATACATCAAGTAATCCATGTCATTAAGTACATTATTAAGTAATCCAGTTTTATGAAGCAACGTGAGTGCTTTGTTTACGCAAAAAAACATAATTTACCACTTTATTTACGAAAATATTATCCAAACACGTGTCGTGGAAACTCTAGTGAACACTCACTCATGTGTGTTGTGTTGACGCACAAGTCTTCAATCATGTGAACACAACACAAATGCATTGGGATGCTCTCATGAATGCACAATGCAGATCAATATTTTCATAAAGATTTGCATAACGCCGCCCAAATGTTCACGCAAAGAAAGAAGGCGTAACTTTGATTCTCGCTGAAGTATTGTTGTTGCCGCCGCCACCATGTCGTGAAGACGCTGTGTGTTTCGTTTTGAAACAACTTTGTTTGGCCTTCCAAAAGAGGACACAACTATAAATCAGTGGTTAAGTTGTATTTACAACACTATTCCAGAACAGTTCAACCCAAATATTCAGATGTGTGCAGCGCATTTTACGGAGGACGAGGACTGTTTCCTGAGAGAGTAGCCCACAATGCTTCTGAGCACAAAGGCTGTTTCTATAAAGTGGGGCAATTCCAACTTTGCAAGGACAGTCTGGTGCTTCTGACTCACAGCCTGTAAGTACGTTTACATATTTAAAGAATTTGCCACTGATGATTCAAACGCGAGTTTTGAGCAGTGTAGAGTAGCCATTGCCATTGCTTGTTGTTTGTCGTTTCTCCGATCACAAATGCAGACATGGTTTTATGTTTACACGGCGCAATGCAATGCAACGCAACGCGTAAAAAGACAGTAAGTCATTATAATCCATAATTATGTCACCACGGATGCAACAAATGCCTCGTTTATAATGGGTTTTATTGATTTTGTCTCGTCGCTCCGGCCGGGACATGGCATCACAATATGTTAAGGGCGTAACATTTACGTCACACGATTGAGGTATTTTCTCCATCCCAATGCCAAAACACTGGTAGCTGGGCCAATCAGCATTCACCTCGCTTTTCAGAGCGATAAGCTTTGTAAAAATCGACGCGTTTCAGAAAGGCGGGGCATAGAGGAGCAACAATAATGTACATTATGTGGAAAAATATTTGTTTTTTTAACCGGAAATTGCAGAAACACTTGCTACCCCCAAATACACAAAATAATGGTAATGCTTTAGATTACAACCCGCAAAGAACTATGTAAGTATACTGAATTTACAGTGTACGTTTCTGTAATTATAGTGTACCTATAAAGAACATACGTGTAGGTATAAGGGAACAATGTGTGACGTTTGGGTAATAAGGGGGTAACAACTTTCATAACAGTGTCATTTTAATGAACCTCATCTGTTGACATGATGTCAGTGAATCACATTGGCCATCACTCGCTCGCATTACTATGGAGTGTGTGCAAGAGCATGAGCAATAAATTGCTGGCAATAGCTCACTTAACGACCATCGGTGTCGCTAATAACAAGGGTTTCTGAATATTATAGAGCCCTTTAACAGCTAAATATCAGCATTTTTAGGAGTTAATCTTTACTGTTGACAGTGAAATAGCTTGAAACATCCTCTTGAGTAGGACTAGGTGGTATGACAATACAGTTTCGCAGGACTGCTTAATTTTTGACACGCTGATAAAGAAACTATAAAGGAACACAAATGATAAAGTCTAGTGTTAGGGTTAAAGAATATGTTGTTTATAAGTTGTTCAAAGAGGGGAAAGCACTTCTCTTTCTTTTATGTGTGTATCTAACTCCAGTATTACTTGCACTTTAAATGATTGCTTTTAAATATTATTTTTTATTATTAATTTCAAATTACAAATTTCTTGTATTTTAATTAAATATATTTCTCACACAAGTAATTTGTATTTTAAATTAAATAAATTTGATGAGCAAGTATTTGTCATTTGTAGCAATATACTTTTTGATGTATTTGTCCTCATCTCTGCTTATTGTCTCAGGCATGCCAATGAAGAGACATTTGACATTTCCATGTGAGTGACTTTCACCCAAACGAAGCAGTCTGGAGTGCTCTCTGCAGCAAACATTTATGGCCACGTGTCATTGGGGAGAGACTGCCTTGATGAATTCTTAAGGAGTCTCTCATCCCTCATCTTAGCTTTAAAAGGGTGATCAGCAGAGGTTGTCCTCATGTACCTTGCTTAAAGGTTGAACCTGTTTATCCTTGAGCCCTTTCATGGGGACATGATGAGCTGCTCTTAGATCATAGTTTCCATAGCCTTGTAATTATACAGTAGTTCTCCTCACCTTTACGACAGTAAATGTCTGTTGTGAGCTCCTACTGAAACGTTTACCGTTTTGCTACCATTTTGAAATGGCTAGTCATTCTTAAGGCAGTTGTTCACCAAAACAATTACATTTTGTCATCTTGTACTCGCCTTCATGTTGTTCCAGGCCAGTATTATTTTCTTTCTTCCAGGAGATAATAGGATGAAGATCAACAGACCAAAGTTTGTTATTCTACTCCACTGCTCTTAAATATAATATGACAGATGTTTGATCCGTGCGACTTTAGTTTATTTCAGAGCTTCAGCAGAGGGGAAGATTAGCAATAAATAGTCGCTTAAATTTTGGTCTGCTTGTATGGTATTTCTTCGCATGTCTTGGAAAATATATATATATATATAGAGAGAGAGAGAGAGAGAGAGAGAGACAGAGAGAGCGCAATGATTTCACAGCAGTATGTGAGATCTGACAGAGAAAAAGAGCTGATTTTAGTCACTCATAGAGTGAGTGGAAGCTCTGTTCCTCACTGGGACAGCCGCAGACAGTGATGGACAGCTGGGAGCTAGTGAATCCATGTGGGCAGGCCATAAATGACCCAATGAAGTGGAATCTGATGGAGGTATGTGAGCAGGCCCAGTCCAACATAATGATTGTGGAAATGAACTCTCTGGAGTGAAACACAGTGGGCATTGAGGAATTGTGCTAGTCAGCTTAACTAAATCCGAGAGGGAGTGTAATACAGATTATAGATACAGTATGTGTTTTACATGGATACAATCATTAATAAATCAATGTAAGGCCCTGTTCTCCATTTTTTCTGTCAGGGTTATCAGACTGTTGGTTTAAAAACAGAGTAAAATGAAATTAATTGAAACAAAGTAAACAAACTATAACAAAAATAAAACTAAAAACAAAGGTTGAGAAGCTGAGACAATATAACCAACAAAAATAAATAATGATTTGAGCAGTCATCAAGCACTCCTCACATGTCAGAATAATCTGACCTGTCTGTCTGTGTGGGAGAACACATCCCACAGGCAATATGGCATGATGAGATGCCAGTAATATTTTCTTATTCTGACACAAATGAATTTGCAGTGACTGCAAGTAAATGGCAGAATACTCTTTATTGTGTTAGAAACAATTAACTTTCATTTAACTTTTGTACAATAGGCTCTTGATTTTATGAGTGCACAGGCATGTCATTGCTTTGCTTTGTGTATTTAAATGTGTTTTACAATTTTTTTTTGTAAACGTAATGCTGTACTTTCTTCGCATTCAGAGGGGGAAAGAATTAGCCAGCTAACTAGATGGCCATAAATTCAGCTCTAGTTGTCCAGACCCTCTTTTTGTTGTTGTTGGCATCTTGAGTGACACTAAGCCATCTTTTACTTCACTGGCTGAGAGCCAGCTGTCCGTACAGATTCCAACCGTCTTTCATCTCCTCTCCATGCCTGCTGCCCTCGCTTCGTCCCTGACCCCCCTCTACCCACCAGCCCCTATACCTCCTGATCCCTAGCATATCCAACTGCCTGGTTAGTGAGGTGCCTATCCCACCATGAGTATCCCAGAATACACTGCTACAGGCCATTCAAGCTCTGTTGGATGTCATTGTTTCATGATTGTGGATCCTTAGATCCACAGTTCAAGCCCCATATTCAGTGCACTCCACTGAGTGTCTAGTGTGTGTATGTGAGCGAGAATCAGATTTCTAATAATAATAATAATTAGTAATAATAATCATCATCATCATGATGTGTTGTTATTGTTAACTAAAACTATTTAAAGTCAATTAGTTTAAGTTAGATATAAAATAGCACAATATAAATAGAAGAAAAACAAAGATTGAAAAATGAAAATAAATGTTCATGTTTTAAAAAAAAAATTGCTAACAAAACTGACAAAAAAAGATTAAAATGACAAAAGCACATGATAAAAGCTTTAAAAACATAAAATTAAGCATAAAAATTATAAAAACACTCATTCAAAATATGAATACATTTTATAATATTGTAATACTAATGTAAAATAAATAATGTTGTTGTTGTGCCAGTATAGCATTTTTAGGTAAACACTTTTTTTTTTTTTAGGTAAACAGTGTACAGTATTTAGTACAAGGAGACTCTGTCTCCCATCACTCTTTCAGAGAAGCACAATGCCATTTGAGACCACTTATTACTGTCAGTAGTCTCAAAATGGCTGCAATGGCCTAATAGAAATTAATAGTAGCTATCCAGGTCCATAAATGTTGAATGTTTAGTGTGTGCAGCAAGGGAGCTACAACGTATGTAATTGTAAGTGTCCAACTGAAATGTGTGCAGCTCCAAGCTTTAGGCCTGAGAGTCATTCAATGTATCTATATTCTTGTCTAGTTCTAATGAAAGGAACAGAGTAATAAGACCTACAGTAATGTCCTCTGGGGTTTGGTCAAGTGTTGGGAGTGTTTGTTTGCATTAGCTTCCCGTCTCTGGTGACCTCACTCTGTCACCACACTTTTCATGCTGTCTCACGGGGAAAACACATGCATGCTTACATCCAGACAATGCCCAGCCACAAACTAAAACACACACTCGTACTATTTTACCTTCCTCCATCTGTTCACATTCACAGCCTTTTCCAAAGAAAACTAACTTAATCTACAGTCAGCCGGTCATTATCGCAAAATAAACCAAGACAGGTTGATCAGGACCCGACAGGCAGGGGCGCATTAACGCACAGGCTTCATGGGCTGAAGCCCAGGGGCCTACACTAGGGAGGGGCCTACTGGCTGCAGGTAAATTAGATTTTTCGAATAATTATTTGTATATATGGGAGTTTGCAGCAGTGACAACAACATCCTGTAACTCAAACTCATCAGCGACACCCTGCTTGTAGTATATGTAGTGAATGGTTCAGTTTAGGTTTCCCCCACAGAGTTTGAATAGTCAGTATGTTCCACCGATATACTGTGAGCGGAATGCACAATGCGTTGGTAAAGAAGCCCAGCACGAGAGCTATTCTGTGTATGTCTTTATGCTATGATTTAATAATGCGAGCACGGTATGTTTCTAAATAAAATGCAGTTAACAACCACCAAAAACAGCCCACATTTATGCCAACTTGCCAAGTGATAGTTTTGATCTAATAATGATATATAATGAATATTTTGTGTAATTTATGGTGTTTAAATCATACCTTTGATGGCTTTTTATCATAATGCCTCCGTATAATGCCTGTAATAATGTAGTGTTTAAGGCTATAATTAAAATCTATAATTCTGCTGCTCCACAAGCGCCACCTTCTGGCAAAGAGTGAATTTGCATATTTACTTGTATTCATATTTTAAGCAGAACAGTGTTGTAAATGTTAACTGGCACGTCAACAAGAAAAATTCTAAATTCAACATAAATAATTGTCAGGAAGAATATTTATAAAAACATTTATTAAAAATATTTAGGGTAAGTGGACCTACCATAATGCTGTTGCTCAGGGGCCTCTGGAAGCAGACACATGCACAGCTGTGTAGGAAAACTTTGCCGGTTATACCGTTTAGCGGTCATTATACAAAAGTGACTGCACAATTCGGTGATTGAATAATCAAAATCAAGTATTCCAGAGAGCTGTGTAATAAATATTTATACAGTATTTGCACTGGCATATAGACTGGAGCTGATTATATATATTGCCAGTCAAAGGCCCTGTCTCAAATGCCTCACTTGATGTGAATTTGCACTGGTCGTCTCGTGTCCAAGAAATCCACAAGATTTTAGGGTGTCCCATTTGTTTTTTAGACTTCAGAAAGGTGCTCACTTAGTGCCACTTAGCAGCTATTATATGCTCAGTGTGGATGAGGACTGCAGGATCTCTCACACAGCAAATGTAGTATATGTACCTTTATTAAATTTCCATTTATGAAATATATTGCCATATGAAGTATATATGACATATATCAAAACATATATGTGCATATAACAACATATAACATTTAGAACAATTTCATATATTACATTCCTGTATCCGATCTTACTGTGCATACATCATATTGGTTAGTTAGTCTTTAATTTATTAGTCATCTCCTATGAAGATTCTCGACATGCAGATGAGTTGGAACAGATTCCCTAAACCGACTGAAAACAGGGTGTTTTTTTTTTTTTTACAGTAATGCCACGCACCCTCCCTTTCTCCCTCCCTCTGTCTTGAACCTTGGCTTCTGGAGCCGTGGGAAGTCTGTTGTTTCAAACTTTGAATGTACACATACCACAGCCAGCACAGGCTCCAGTCAGGCGTGCTATCTTAAAGAGTTTAACCCACATCCCCTGCTCGGAGAGCACCCTCCACTTGCACTAACCACTGCTACCTTAATTTGCCATATATATATATATTATATATAATATTATATAAATATCATATATAGATAGTTGTGTTGTTTGTGTGTTGTGGTTGTGGGGTTGGGTGTGTTCCCACTCGGAACCTTTTAACCACACACATACACACATACACATGAAAGCATTTTGACTCCATCTTTCCATCCCTCAGTTCTCTTTTTCATTTTTTACCTGAAGGCCGCTGCACCCACGTCTTCCTCTCACCTCACACACACAAGTGCTCACACACTCCGACACAGCAAATTCAGCCATGCTAGACTTTACTGCCTTTTCTAAATCCCAAGTCATGTGCAGGCATGTAATGCAACTTTGAATCTGGCTGCATGAGCCAAGCACAACTCGTGCTCTGATGTGAACCACCACAGCCTGCGGGGCTTACCTGCATCCTCTCTCACTCTCTCTCACCATCTCAGCCTCTGATTCCTTTCATCTGCCCTTATCAGCCTCTGTCAGTGCTCAGCCACTGTACCTCCCCTCCTTCCACTTAACAGCAGGAGGTCAGGGAGATAGATTCAGACACCTCTCTTAGGGACTGCAATTACTTCCAGTCAGGAAATCTTCAAAGACAGTGTGTGATTGAGGGAAAGCATGTTCGCAGATTTGCTCCTTGTTTTTTGTGCTGTGCTACATGTGTGCTACAGACACTCTGGACCAAGAAAAAAAATAGCATCCCCTGCTTATTATTAGTTTTGTCCTGAATCCAAACACACTGTTTTCCCATTATTCAAATTGACTTTGGACCTGTCGGGAAGAAGTTACTTCATGAAATATTAATGACAAAACAATGGCAGAGAGATGTGAGAAATGAACACACAGGAAAGGCAAAATGATTAAATTAAATTGATTTTGGTAATACTCAATGACCACTAATCGCACTCTCTATACACATACACACCCTCACGCAGCTCCGCAAAGATTTATGGCTGCTTTTCCATACAGCTTTTATATATTTTTCAAATTAGCTGACACCATGGCTATGACTGCGAAGATAAACAAATCCTTTGAGAAATGATGTATTACTTCAAAATACCAAAGGCCTGGAATCAAAAGTTCAGAAAACCAATACAAAAAATACTTTTTTATATATAAACTATGCGACACAGTTTCAGTCTAATACAATTCTTATTTAAATATATCTCGCAAATATTTGCAGTATTATGAGATTCTAACAAAAGAGAGGAAAAAATAAGCATTGTCTGAAGACAGAGAGATTGAAGGAGAGTTGTTGAGACAAAAGAAGTGGAGTAGAAGATAAGACATTAAATGGTGCGCTTAGAGAAAGAAAAGGAGGCAGTGACAGATGGTTTGTGAGGCGTAAATGGAAGAAAATTGAGTAGACTACAGCTCCAGCACTATAATCTCATCCAGTTTCTGACCCAGCATAAACACAGCAGTTATGAACTCCAATTCACCCTTTTATTGGCAAATCACTGCTTTCCACTCATAACCTGTCCCCCTTTGTCGGATTTTTATATAAACACACATCATGCATATCAAAGGAGCATGTACACACAATCATTATGAGCTGAGGGCTGTCTCTCTGCATGCCTGAATGAATAATCCAGCACGTCCCACATCGTGTGCCGTTTTCAATTTGGGGGCCGTCATAATCTGTAAATATGTAATTGAAGACATTCATTGTTGTGCGTGTGGGTGTACGTACATCCGCTCGCGCTATTATTTCCAAGCCCTCGTACGGGTAGATCAAACAGGTGTGGTGTGGGTTTTATTACTGTAATGTGAGCGCAAGTAATTTGCGTGAAAGAGCGCCCAGTACGCATGGCTCCGATTAGCCATTGAAAATGTGTTTTTGTATACATGTGTGTGTGTGTGTGTGTGTGTATATCTGAAGCGACCTCCCTCGGAGAAGCTTGGTTTGAAGTCAAGGTCGTGGGTCTCTCCCAGGGCCAACGAGCCTCCATTGACCAATTTGTCTTTGTTAGTGGAACATAGCTACAGAGTAGCCTAAATGTACTTCAGAAAGCAGCCCGCCATCTACGTACCTCCATCGCTCTCACTCTTCCGGCCAATGCCTCTCTCAATGGCTTAATCGATGGTGGGTGGTTGATCAGAGGAGGAGGTATATTGAGATTTATGGGGACGTTTAGACTGCAATACGACTGCGGACCGTGCCCAAGCCCAAGCACACCCGAGAGGGGACTTAAGATGGCGTCATTGATCTCACTCATAATTAGCGCAGAGAGGAGCTAGATGCAGAATTCCAGCACGTTGCCCGATGTGAATAATTTAGCGAGCACAGCATGAAGTCATCCTTTGAAGTGCAGCTTTGAAGACCCCCCCACCCCAGTCTCAAACACCCCGCTGTTTTCAAAGCAACTCCCAAAAAAAACAGCTAACGGTGTTCACTTTCAGAAAGCATTCTATTGACTTGGACACTTGAGTTCACCTGCACACTTTGACTTGATGTGTGTAAGAACACTTCCTCTAACTATGTCTTTGGTCCTGTCCAGTCTTATCCTTAACGCACACACGTGTGCGCAAGGCAAACAGACTTCCTCTGCAAAAATAGTACACTGATGCTCACATTCTCAGTGTTTTGACAAACACTCTTGTCCTGTTCCAAAACAGTGAGCTGAATACCCAGGCATCACAGACAGACTCCCAAGATGGCAAGGGAATATTAATTAGAAGTAAACGTATATTTCATTCACTGAGATGTGTTGTGTATTTTCATGCTTGAAAGTATATTGAAACCAGTTGAGTCAAGTCTCTCCAGTGCATAGTGCTATTTGTGTGGCACACAAGTTGCTGCTGATGTCCATGATTAGTCCAGCACGTCCCACATTGTGAGCTGTTCTCAATTTGGGGCCCGTCATGATCTGTATATGTGCAATTGAAGGCATTCATTGTTGTGCGTGTAGGTGTATGTATATCCGTTCGCATTTCCAAGCCCACGTATGGCAGATCAAACAAGTGCGGTGTGGGTTTCATTACTGTAATGTGGCAATATTTGTGTGAGTTATGTATTTTCATGCTTCAAACTGTATTGGAACTAGTTGAGCCGAGTCTCTCCAGTGCATAGTGCTATTTATGTGGCATATAAGTTGTTGACGATGTAGAGCATTCCAAATCGGACACTTCTGAGGTTCCGTGACGGTTCTGATGTAGGCAGCGTAGTTTTGGAACACAACTTCTCTCTCTCCTTCTGGGTGGAGGGCTTGTGCTAAGAAGGCAGTAGGAAGTTAGTGGAGTTCACAGTTGACAAGGAGACTTGTGGTGGACTCTAATTTGAGCACTCACAGTGGATGACAGTGGTTTGTGGTGGCACGTTATTTCTGCTCCGTCAACGAATCACTTGTCTCACCCTGATGCCCTCTCTCTCTCTCTCTGTCTTGTTTGCTTTCTCTATGGGAACCAAGAGCCAGCAACACCATTAAATTCAGCATGCTATATGAAATTCTGAGGCCTAGCTTAGCAGGTGTCATGTATCTTCAGCTCTCTGTGCCATTCTCTCTGGTTCTTGCCATTTAATGTGATTTGTGTGCTTCTGCTAAGAATATAAATGTGAATATAAACTCTACCTGACACTGGGAGTATGGAATATTTTATCTTTTTCATTGTAACATTTTCTAATCACATATTCCTTATTTCTGGGCTTTCATAAGTGTCAGGCCAGATGTTTTGAATTTCTTGAGGAGTAGTTTATCTTGTATTTAAGGATGCCCTGCTTTCTGTTTGCTAAACAAACTGTTTTACCATAGTGCTGTATTACATTAATGCTGTATTGACCTGCTCAAATGAATGGAGAAACATGCTGAAGCAACAAGCTCTTTTAACACACTTTACATTTCAAAACTAGCTGTTAAAATTTTATGTTTCTTCCATCATTAAAGCAGGTAGCTATTCAATAGCTTGTAAATTCCTTGTTGACCATAGCTGCACATTTATTAAAATTTCAAAGGTTTGCTGATTCATATCAAAGTGTAATTTTAAAAACATGATAATGTTACATAGACTCAACTATTTGGAAGGTATTTTTATTAGAACCTATTAGTGGAGCGTTAGATGTTAACAGACATCCCTATTTACCAAATGTGAATGTGCCAGTGAGCACGTCTGCGCTGATGCTTGTCTTCCCTCCTCCAACATTTTGCAATTCACTTTCAGAAAATATTAAGATATTGTTGTCTACAAATGCACCCTTTAGTGATGGTTCCTGCTGACCCTCCTTTCCTGGTGCCCCCTTGATCCTAACCAGCATTAAAAAAGTTTAGGTTTAGTCAATCTGCTCTTGCTATTAATGCACCATTAAAATATGTCCTGCAGGGAGAATATTAAAGCACAACATTGACGATCAAATCCAAACCTGGGGCCAAGTGAGCTCATCACACAGTCCAAACCCACACCCTGTGGCATTTCCACACTGTGTTTAACATGCACACAGGCACAAATATACAGCAAAGCTATCAGAAACACTCTTATACATGCTTTTTCCCCACATACACTCAACCTTACAGGCACGCAAATTCACAATTGCTGTGGCTATAGGATTAACCGCGGTATATTACCTGGATTCAGAATTGAAGAGGTAAAGTCACAGATAGAAAACCAGGAAATAACTTTAGTCACGATGGTTAATGACTTGTCCACGCACAGTTTGGTGACAGTTAGTCTTAACTGGCTTTTATTTACATTATTAATGGTATTAGTGATGCTGTACCTGTTTTTACAGGCAAATGTTCTCAGAATAAAAGGTATATTTCACATTTTTTTTAAACAAGTTTACAAATGTCTGAATAGAATCCACAGCAGTTTGTGAAATCATTTTAACAGTGTGTGTGAAGATGAGTATTAGTTTTTCATTAGGAATGAATACTAGGGAACAAAAACAAAAAGATATATTGATGCAGTTTTTATTTTTAAAACTTACTGTGATCCACCCAACGTCTTTCACAGTGATTGATTAATCGATTTGCTTAAAGGGATAGTTCACCCAAAAATGAAAATTCTGTCATCATTTACTCACCTTCATGTTGTTTCAAAATTGTATGACTTTCTTTCTTCTGTGGAACGTAAAGGGAGATATTTTGAAGAAAGTTTATAACCAGGCTGTTTTGGGGCACCATTGACTTCCATAGTAAGGAGAAAAAAATCACTATGCAAGTCAATGGGGACCAACAACTGTTTGATTACCAGCATTCTTCAGAATATCTTCTTTTGTGTTCGGCAGAACATAGACATTCATACAGGTTTGAAACTACTTGAGGGTGAGTAAATGATGACAGAATTTTCATTTTTGGGTGAACTATCCCTTTAAGTGCCTAGTGCCATATAATCTTCTGGACATGTGTTTGGGTGTGTATCGATTCTGAACTGCTGCTAGATTGCCCCCTTTTCTCACAGCTGAATATATTTGCACTTGAATTATCAGAATGCTACATTACTATGTGCCAGACGGTTCCGTGAACGACCCTTTGATAGCATTACATTAAGGTGAAAATCATCTGAGAATAAAATATTCAAAAGCAAAAATTAATTGTTTAACAATCAATGCTAATACGTAAGATATGAAGCAGTTCTTTTTTCCTAATTGTTCGTAATATCAGTTTGATTTTTCCTTGTTTATTTCTACCTAATTTACTTAATTAAAAAGATAAAAAATAGTAATTTTAATATCCTATTTAGCCAAAGGTATGGATAAAGAGGTAGAATACTGAATAAACTAAACAGATCTCTTGTTGTGTGTGAGATTTATAGCTTATTATAGCAGTAATGAGATGTATAGATAAACTGTTCACTAAACGAGTATTGCTGATTACATTTTTACGGCTCATTCTTTTTCTTTGATTACTGTTTGATTGGTTTGGTGTAGTCTAATGGTTAAAGATTCAGGCTGATAACTGAAAGGTTTTCCATGAACTATGACATTTCTGGCCTTGAGCAAAGCCTATCCTCAGGTTGCCTAAGGGGGGATTGTTAGGTACACACACACACACCATGATGTCTGTGTGCAGAATTGCAGACAGGCTGTCAGTGAATGTTTTGTCTGTGTTTGTCTGTATATATATTAATGCATATATACAGACCAACACACACTGACGGCCTGCCTGGAATGCTCCAAACACAGACAAGCAGTCATACAAACTATGAACTTGCTTATCCAATCATATTAGAGTATTGCATCTAACTGTTGTATACTATTGTATATCAAACGCATAAATTAATATTACATATTTAGGATCACAGTTATTGATATTCATTAGGTCATGCTATACATTTTTAACTGTGCCTCTTCATCTTTCCAAATTCAGCTCCACGATGATATACTATGCAGTTGCTCACCCACACAACCCTCTCTTCCTGTCCTGCAGGCATCCTGTACAAAGGCAACGGTGAGAACGTCTTCATCTCCCAGCAGCCTCCAGTGATCAGCACCATCATGGGTAATGGGCGCAGGCGCAGCATCTCCTGCCCCAGCTGTAATGGCCAGGCTGATGGCAACAAACTGCTGGCTCCAGTGGCCCTCGCCTGTGGATCTGATGGCAGCCTGTTTGTCGGTGACTTCAACTACATCAGACGCATCTTTCCCTCGGGAAACGTTACCAGTGTTATGGAGCTGAGGTAAGAAACACAAGCTATTACAAGACGAATGGAAGGAAATTAAAAGAGGTATAAAAGAAAGTATAATGTAGCCTTTGTGCTAATGATATGAACGTACATGATAAATTGTTAGACTGCAATATGGGGCACTCAGCCCGGTATAAGGCTCATGTGGTCTGAAAAGAACGTGCTGACACTGACAGAGTTCTCGTCTGTAGAGGGTGACTCATTACTTGTGCTCTCGCCCCCTTAAGCCAAGAAGAAATGCATATTCCCATACCTCGCTTTTTTATGATCTACCACAAGCCTTCTATTGAGCTCGTCCAGCCCACATCAAAGGCTGTGTGTGTGTGTTTATTTACAGGGCTCAGAGAAATAACAGTGTTTTTCTCTGAGTATCTCTGCCAACTAAACTAAACTCTTTGTTTCTTCACAGAGATTAATCAGAGATTTTTAATATAGCCTCAAAGCTTATAATTTAAAGAAGCTGTCGATTCTAAGTATGTTTGTTCTTTTGTTGAAATATAATTGTATTTTGTTGGTTTCAGGACATTTATATGCCACCAAATCTATTGTGGTTGAGTTTAATTTCAATTTCAGTTGACATTCAAAATTTAGATCTTGTCATTCAGTTTGCATACTACTGGCGGCGCAACATCTGTATATTATAAAAATGCATTTTTAGTATTAAAATGTTTGAAACTCTTAATGCAAGCTAAAATGTAAATATATGACAGTTTTTGAGTAATCACTGAAAAAGTCTTTTAAGTTTTTAGTTCTTTTGTGGAGCACACAGGAGTTATTTTGCATGTCTTAGCTGTTTTTCTTTTTCTTTTGTCATATGAAGCTCAACAGCCCCAGTCTCCACTCGCTTTCATTGTATGGAAAAGAGCAGTCTGCACATAATATAAAATTAAAGCATAACTCCTTTAATGTTTTTCAGAAGATACAAACACATTCATGTTTGGAGTGACATGAGGGTTAGTAAATGGTGACAGATTTCCCCTTGAACAGGAAAATATCTCCAAAAAGCAGTCAAATGTTCCATCTCTGTAATATAAAAATTTGTTTTGATTGTTCAGTATGTTTTTTTTAAGAGATGAAAAAAAAAGTAAGAAAATTTTAAGAAGTTTAATTTCACCATACAGAGTGCAGCATGCTGATATTGATTTAATAATCTAAACTATCTGAAATATTCAAACTATATTCCCTCCTGACTGTGATCACAGTGTGTCTATAATCTAAACACCATGAAGTGCAGAGCTGATACATTACAAGCATGAGGTGAACACATGTGCCCTTTTCTTTCAAACCTCAAGACCTGTCATTTCCTTTCCTTAGATCTAGAGTGGGCTCACACATCCACAGAGAAAGAGACACATAGATATTCTTTCAAAGTGCTCTTAGGGTTTCTCTATATGAAATCAGAGCCGCATCTCGGGTCTTTTATAGACTCTCGCTGAAATGATCATAAATTCTTCCCTCACACTCGTCGGGGCCTAGAGGGCCATCCATGTCACTCTCCTGCAGCACCTCATTTAGCCATTGCGGTGATACATGACCGCTACCTCTTATCTCCTCTCTTTCCTTATCTCTTATTCCTTTCTCTTTTGGCCTAAATCGTCTGTCTCGTCCTTTTAGCTGCCTCTCATTTTCCATCTCATGTTTTCCCTGCTTGTGTCTTTCTATCATTGACACTTACTGTATTTTTAACCTTATCTTATCATCTTCTGTGCCTTCCATCTGCCCCCAACTTGATACCAGCGCAAACAATCTCTCATATGTGCGCTCACACGAGGTCTCTATAAATGGCCCAGCACTTAACAGGTTTCAGTATCATCTTTGTGTGTCTGCTGCTCCTGTAAATTAAATTCTTTCATTAAAGCAGTAAAACACATGGATGAAGCAAATGAAATGGTGGTCCTCTGTGTGACATATTCACAGCGTGGCTCCTGTGCGGTTAAAGGCAATGTTTAAGGAATTGCTTTTCATTGTCTGGGACACAATCAATTTGCTATTATGGGCCAGTTAACCTCAGCATGTGCTGTGAGCTCATACTGTTCTTCAGTTCCCAGGTGGAATATTCACACATCTAACTCTGTTTAAGAAACAAGACAAAGTACAGTTAACAGGCCCGTCTTGCTGCATTATTTGCCATCTATGTGTGAGGAGGAGAGATTAATATATGCACACCTGTTTTTTTTCCCTTTCTTGACAAGATTTATGTGCTTCTGCTGTTTTACTCTCTCTCTCCCTTTCTTATCGCTCTTATTTGTGCTCTTTTTTTCCTCTGCTACCCTAAGAAATAAAGATTTCAGACATAGGTAAGCCATTCTAACTCTGTCATGGATGCACAGGACCTTTCAGTCTGGTGCAGGTCCTTTTTTATACAAGTGTTTGTCTCCTCATAAGTGTTGCTGCATGCCATCAGAAGTAATGTAAATGTGTGTCATCTGCCCCAGATGTTTATGGAGTACCAGTGACATTTTGTGATAAGTTTGTTTGATTTTCTTGGTATTATTTAATTCACATAAGTTGCTTTAAAGCTTGTTGCCCAAATCTCTACAGTGAAGTCCGAAAGTCTAATAGTTTGTTTTTTAATTAGAAATTATATCATCAGCATAACAATTTGTTATAAAAGTGTGAAGTTTAATTGTTTTTCATACACTCTAGATGCATGATTTCCACATTTGTGTAAATCCTGAACATGTGAACCAGCATAATTTTAAAAGCTTCCAAAAAGCATCCTGCGTGTGCAATGGGAGGAAGTCTGACCTTTTATACAAATAACTCAGCTGGTCCGTTTTTAAATCATAAACTTTATTTCCATGATTAAATTGCATCTTATTTCCAAGATTTTCAATGTGGTCTTAGACTTTTGGACTTCACTATATATTGAGAAGTTCTTCAGATGTTTTTGTTAATGGTTCAGGAATGAAGTACATCCCTTGAAAGTACTACTGTACAGGTTATGACAACAGATCTGAATTCCTGACAAAATTGTTAGAATAACTGAACATTGTGGCTATCATTTTTCTTCAAACACAATCTTAGTATGTCAGTGGTTTATAAATCAACATCACAAAGTTTCCAAGTCTTCCCAACACAATGAGAAATTCCTTTCAGCCCTGTGAAATCTCTTTCTCCACTTTTGTGGATATAAGGGTAGCTTAGCGAAGGCATTTATGTAGAACACAAGTAAAATATTTTCTTTTAATGTGGCATATTGCATATACCAGAAAGACAAAAGATACCTCATGTAGCTTAGAAAGAACAAGGTTGTTTTTTGAATTTCGTCTGCACTTTGATTCTGTGGCCAAATTGGTTAGAAAAGGTTTAAGTAAAATACACAGACGTCCATTTCAGCTGACACTGGTGTAGACCTGTTTTCTCAGTAAGGATTCAGGACATAAACCTCTCTTGACAGGTCTGCAGTACTTAAGTTAACCACTCCAAATGTGTCTGCCCTGGACAAGCAGGAGTTCCTGATAAACATTGCAAATAGGCCCTCATCATCCCACACATGTTTGAATAGTTCCAGTTGAGGGGCAATGTACAGAGCGCAGTAGATGTTGATATCCTACATTAAGTTCTGTTTGAAACCTCTGTAGGGTTTAATCACAGACGTATGGAGCTCATGAATGGAAATGAGTGCAAGTAATTTGAAGTGGGCGAGCCAAAGCCATTAGAGCCTGTTGAATAAATTTGCAACCAGGTATAAATTTAGGAATCCCATGGACATGCTAACCATTCCTCTATGTCTCCTACCAAATCATTTAAAATGGAATTAGAGACCAACTTCGCTATATGGTTACACCGTGTGTGGGCAAAATAGTTCAGTTTATGTAATTAAATGGCCGCATTTTTAGACACATCAATATTTTTCTAAATGCTTCTGAGAAACAAAAACGTCCCATTAAGCATTAATGACTCTGAATTAATAAGTGCTAAGAGTTATTAATTCACAACCACTGTTGCTGGCGGATGAGCATTACAAGCCACCTAATGGCTAGCCTTCGTCGTCCTCTTGTCCCAGATGTATGTGTATGTGTCATCAAGGCATGCCCATATACCGTAATGCTCCACAGAGCCTCATAAACTCAGGAGATTATTGACCCCAAACCTCAGTGTCCTTAAACCAAGCCAACTCTAAGTCTTTCCCCTCCCTGCTTCACTCCCAGAACTCACATTTGTTTCCATTTGGCACATCAAAATGTTTTATGGTATAATAGTTTTAGCTTGTTTGATTTTTATTTACTCTTAAGTGCAATGTGGGTTCTGTGCCACATAGCAACAGTAACTAACATCGTCCTGAGACCTTCTTAGCCCCTTTTCTGAGTTGCTGGAAGCATTGCTGATTCAACTTATGAGCAGTGTAATTAGCACATGTGATTTGCAAATCTACTGTATATTGCTTTTCATTTCTTTTTTGTAAACACACTTCAGTAATGAGTAATGAGCTTCTTTGCTGCCATCTAAACACCACTAAAATGAGGTACCTTAGGTGACCTTCACTTCAGGAGCATGCCTATGATGCCTTAAAATCCTACATCCATAGGCAGCACACTATGTCTTGGAACAGAGCAAATATCTAATAACCAAACAAAGGATCAGCTCAAACATGGAACCCTGTTTTTTGGAACTTTTTAAAAAATATATATAAATAAGTTAGCAGACCGTTACTGTACAAAGCAGAAGCTTCAGCTACAGCAGCCCACATCTGTTTCAAAACATGTATAACGAAAATGGCCTGCCCGGCAGGCAATCCCGTTGCAAGCTGTCTGTGCTATTCTTAGTCCTTAGTCGCTTCTAATTGAAACACTGCGACAAGTTGTTGATTTTTTTTCAACAGATACATCACTTCATGTTGCTTGCTGGCTTTTTCCTCTGTCGTAGGGGTGCGGGTGGGAAATGCAAATGATTGAAAGGATGTGACAGTTTGGTGGGCATCATTATGGTTGTGTCAGACGATAGTGATTTCCAGTCATAACGCATTAGGTTCACTCTGATAGAGTGCTCAACTCCTTTCCCCTCTAACTGGCCGGGCCAAACAAGTACATTCTCTTCAACAATAAAACACAATAGCCTGAGATCAGTGATCATGTTTCTCATACATCTGTAGGCCTTCAATTTCTATCTTAACATTTGTGGTAGCAATTTTTTTTGCGCTTATAATAGTTCACAGTCATAAGAAACTGAGACATCTGCTGAAATAGAAGAAGAAGAAAAAATAAGTTTTTCATGCTACAATCTCTTCCCAACTTAAATCTGTTCAGTTATTCATTGCTTCAAGCACTTCAAGCATTGTTTATTCACCCATTCATTTGTTGCTATATCTGTTTGTTTATAAATCATGACTGTTTTTGTTGTGCTATTATACTATACTGCTCTTCTTGTAATTGTGAAATTTCTACCTTTGTCCTGTTAGCAACAATCCTGCACATAGATACTTCCTAGCAACAGACCCGATGACAGGTCAGCTGTATGTTTCGGACACCAACTCACGACGGATCTTTAGGCCGAAAGCCCTGACAGGAGCCAAAGAGCTGCTGCAGAACGCAGAGGTTGTGGCAGGGACCGGAGAGCAGTGTCTGCCATTTGACGAGGCTCGATGTGGGGATGGAGGCAAGGCCACTGAGGCGCTACTGCTGGGACCCAAGGGTAAAAAGACTGAACACCCGCAAATCAATATGGACATTATAAATATTCAGTGTGTCAAAAACTATAGCTGAACATGACACACTATAAAAACACAAACACAAATAATTTAAAAACCCCTTTTGCTTTTTTTAAATATTGGTTTAGTTAAGCACATCAACACAGCAACAGCCAGCCTTTAAGTAGTTCACACAGACACATACATTTCAATGAGAGACCTAGTGAGGATCAGAGAGCCTGAGGGTTCAGTTCCTTGCCTCTTAGTTTTAGCGCTGACTAGGTTAAAAAAAACCTTTATTACTTGCTCTCAACATCACTCTTAGCTCAGGAATAATTCACCACCCAAAAGCACATTGTGAATAATTCACAGAGTGCTGCATCTTCAGTGACCTGGAAACCACAGGGGCAAGCGTGACATGTGTACCAGCCGTGCTTCGCCTGTTTGTAGGTGCGGTGTGTTTGTGAAGCTGTCACATCTGCCCCCCACCCATCCACCCACCCTCTCTTTCTACATAGGCATTGCTGTGGATAAGAATGGGTTCATCTACTTTGTTGATGGTACCATGATCAGGAAAGTAGACCGGAATGGCATCATCTCAACAATGCTGGGGTCTAATGACCTCACATCTGCTCGGCCTCTGACCTGTGATACCAGCATGCATATTGGACAGGTATGCATTCATACTCACCTGCTCTACATCACTGTTTAATGCACTTGAATCTTAAATATTAATTTGTCTATTTTGGCTGCCACAAAAGAAAAGCTACAACACTGCTAACCTGAATGAAGTATGATTTATAGAGTTGAATTATTGAATTATGCCACTGGGCTTAAACAAAATATTAGAGGGCAGAAAGGCCAAACTTCGATTTATTTCAGAATGCAATATGTGATTCTCAGTACTAAGATTCAACTGTTCAAACCTGATACTCTGGCTTTATCACTGAAGTGGTGTTAGGATGAGTGGCCTCATTTCAAAGATAAAAGCAAGGGCTGGAAGCAATTGAAACTGTTGCCTCATTTGAACTGGAAGGCAGACTTGTTTTTCATGTTGTCCCGATACAATTTTTCAGATGAGATTTGTTTAATTATTATTAAAAATGCAGTATTATTCCTTTAACAATTTAATATTATTTTGTATTTGTTTTATGATAATTATTAAACATTTTTACTATCAGAGGAGCCCTGTAGGTAATAGTTTATTATTTAAAGGACCACAACATTGACTTTCAGAGCTAGCAGACTTGAAGCTGAATTAGTTTGTTTTTCCAACCAAGCACTTATAGTAGACTGTACTATGACCTGCTATCTATCCACTAACCTCAAGACAACCTGAGATCAGCCCTCTGTGGTAGCCTCCACCCAAATAAAATACAGAGATACAGGAGCTCCCCCCTCTGGCTGCTCTCCCTCTGGTGCTAAATGAATCTAATCACCTAAGCTCAGTAAGCCTGTGGAAAACAAATAATCTGTTAGAATTTCTAGACACAACAAGAGAAATAGTATAAAATAAAATATGATTAAGATGATGAACACTCAAATGAGATGAAGAATGCAGTCAAATCTGTAGGTTAATAAAAGCTCTTTTATTGTACTTGGACTGGCTTGCATCATGGGGGCCAAGTTGAGATCACATGATCAGCTGACTACTATTATTTTTATATCAGTATCCCACTCCAAGATGACTGCCATATTAGCCAGCTCAGCAAACAAGAAATGTTGTTCTTTGGAAATACAAGCCTATTGTGGGTGTGGGAGTAGGACTCTTATTATGAAGAGGGTATTTTACTTGAAAAGGGCCGATATGTAGTGTTTAGTAGACTTTCTCATCCACAATCTTAGGCAGAATCCTTCCTCCCCTCTCTTTCTGTTTTCTGGTCTCCCCACCAACCCCATTTTTCCCTAAGTGATGGAGGTTGGGGATGAGACATAAGTCGGTTGTCTAGCATACCCTTGGGTCCAGGCTCAGTGAAGCTCAATGAGGTATGGACAGACCCAGACAGTTGGTGTCAGCCTCACAATTACCCAAACGTTTGCTCTTGCAAGTCATCGATGTGCATCAAGTAGGATATATACAGCTCAACCTACACAACTGTCACCTACCCATGGGCGGCGCTAGGGAGGACCACGGTATGCTATGGAGGCTCTCTTTTATTTTTTTATTTGATTCCTCAGTGTTTGCTAAACATTCTGTAATTTATTAGTCATTATATAATACAGCATGTGGTGTAGCCTACACTATGCCTCGTCTTATTCGTTTTTGTTAATAAACGTTTTGTAAGCTAGTGTCATTCTATATACTGATTTATTGTTGTTGTGCTTTTAAATTCAGAATAACAATGAATCTACATTTTGCTTTAGTCTTAAAAAGTGAAAGGTGTATAGTAAGCAAAACAGACAATTATCTTTTATTGTAAAACGTGACAAGATCGCGAAATCGAAAGTGAAAGCATCCAAAGCCTGGCTTATAACATAGCAAAAGAGGAACTCCCGTTAACAAAATTCAAATCACAAATAATAGTACTGATGAAAAAGAACAGGTTGAATGTTAACCTCTTTCGTTTCCATATAACTATAAACTATGATAAATGTTCATCGGCATGCATTGATTAATCCCATGTTGTAGCAAAAAAAAAAAACGTGCTCGTTCGACCCACTGAGAAAGTTAGTGGCAAAAGAGCGACCAGTGGGAAGAATGAGTCTGAAGCCCTGAATTGCCCAGCTCCCCCTGTCAATGATCTAGCACCCCCTCAGCACCTGCATTCAATTATCTGGCGCCGCCCCTGCACCTACCTCAGTAAGGTCAATAGGGACAGCAGAAAATAGCTCAAGTTCTCTTCAATGAAATCTTCGGTTCACTCTGGGTTTTAAAATGTTCGATCTAAATCAAGTTCATCCCCAGAGCATATAAAAGTACTCTGTCTGCTTCTAAGGCTACCAAGTTGGGCTTTTGCATATCAGGTGGTGACCTGAGAGTTGATTAAACATTTTAGGTGGCATGTTGTGGCGCACCCAAGTAAAATCCGTTTGCCCGGAGTAAAATCTGGTCTTGAGTTCATGCATTATGCAGAAGGTGGAATCACAGATGGGCTATGGCTGAGCAGAGAAAGCTTTTATCCACAGGAGCTGCTGTAGTTCAGAACCATTATGCTTTAATGTGGTGCTCTTCAAATATGCTTAACCTGCCTGTGTGGCCACGGTGCAGGTTCAGAGCAGGAAGTGAAAGAGTGAATGAGCAGAAAGAGAATGAAGGAATGTCTGGTTTAGGAATGTCCCAGTCATGCCATATAAGTTGATTTCATTGAGAATAATTCTCTTGAATCCATTCAAAGCTTTAGGAACAGACTGACAATTATATTGTCAGCATATCTTTGCAAGAGTGAGTTATAGATTATGCAGTTGCATAACTTTCCCCCACTGGCACTTGGCAGCGTTACTGAAGTTGTCAAGACTGTGAAGTATTCGAGAAATATTGAAACTGGATAATTCAGACAGACAAGACCATGCATGATCAAGGGAAGAGTTCTAATGCTTTCTTGGTATAAACTATGTCTCAGTGAAAGTGTGTGCTGGTGAATGATTTTATTTTCATTAATAGACGTCCAGACAAGACTGTCCTTCCAAATCATCTTTAAAAGTCTGGTTGAGGCCAGTCCTCCAAGCGGACGTTGTTGTTCTTGTCGTGCTTTTCTTTGCCAGACAGTTGTTCCCTGTAGGCACTGAGGAATTGCATCCCGTTGCAAAATAAATGACCCAGCAACAGGCAAATCGAATGAACTAGAGGCACCCAATGAATTAAGCCTCCAAAGTAACGGATCCTTCTTCATCAGTGTCAGACCCAAACATCAACTGTGCACAGAGTGAGAGAGCAGGCGGGAGATGTAATAACGTGTTTGTGTCTGTGTGTATATCTATGGAAAATTCCGTAAGTGATCCACCTCCCAATTTGATCTGTCCTCTCTCCAGGTGCGTTTAGAGTGGCCTACAGACCTGGCCATCAACCCTATGGACAACTCCATCTATGTGCTTGACAACAACGTTGTACTACAGATAACCGAGAACAGGCAGGTGCGCATTGTGGCGGGCAGACCTATGCATTGCCAGGTGCCAGGCATCGAGTATACCATGGGAAAGCGTGCCATCCAGACCACTCTAGAAGGTGCAACAGCCATCGCTCTCTCCTACAGCGGTGTGCTCTATATTGCCGAGACGGATGAAAAGAAGATTAACCGCATCAGACAAGTCAGCACGGATGGCGAGATTTCTCACTTGGCAGGAGCACCCTCTGACTGCGACTGCAAGAATGACGCTAACTGTGACTGTTACCAGACAGGCGATGGGTATGCCAAAGACGCAAGGCTAAATACTCCTTCCTCTCTGGTGGTCTCTCCTAATGGAACGCTCTATGTAGCTGACCTGGGAAACATTAGAATCCGTGCCATACGTCACAATCGACCTCCACAAGGCTCTTTGGGTCTTTATGAAGTTGCATCACCTGCTTCTCAAGAACTCTATGTGTTTGACTCCAATGGAACGCATCAATATACTATGAGCTTGGTCACTGGTGACTACAAATACAACTTCAGCTATAGCAATGAAGATGATATCACTGCTGTAACAGATAGCAGTGGAAATACGCTCCGGGTTCGTCGTGACCCCAATCGAATGCCAGTGCGTATTGTTGCCCCTGACAACCAGGTTATTTGGTTGACAATTGGTACAAATGGAGGGCTTAAGACTCTCACAGCACAGGGGCAGGAGTTGGTGCTCTTCACCTACCATGGTAACAGCGGCCTGCTAGCCACCAAGAGCATCCAAATTGGCTGGACCACATTTTATGAGTGAGTGCTTCTATCAATTCCTTTACACTGTAGCAGAGCACATCTCTAAACCATTTAATTTTATTTTAAGGTTTCTAAGATTTTTAAAGCAGTTTTGACATTTTGAATAGATTGTTGCAGTTGTTGTTGCAGTGCAGGATCCTGCTGTATGCTTCTCTAAATCTTCTCCTTCGGCAAAAGTGTAGCCTTTAGTTACAAAACCTACCATTTTTTTCACCACATGCTATTTAGAGCATAGTGAAAATGCTAAATGAATTTGTATGACATTTTCAGGCTGGTGGTCTACCAAAAGGTTTTGCATAATGCCAGTCTGGGGTAGGCCAAAATGTTGGACACAGTGTCTGTGCACCTACCCTGCCATAACCACAAAGACACTGCAGGCATTGACAGGTCTTAACGATTGTGACTTCAATGAATCAAGTTTTTATTATGTTATAATGTGGGATTAATCCCCAATTTATATAGAAATGTCCTCAGGCCAGTTGTGAGTGTGCAAGGCAACTCAAACTAGCCAGCATTTGTTAAAAAGTAAACCTATATGTAACTACACTTTCTACATTTCTTGACTCGTGTACACAAATCAAGTTGTCCATTTGACCTCTGTCAGATAGCACACATACAAAGGTTTCCGAGGACCCAAACAAGACTAACTCCAAACCATACATGCACGCTAGTCGGCTCAGAAAATCACTCTGGATCCATCACATCCAAGCCATCTCCTTTTTGAACTTTTGCCGTCTGGTCGGCGTTACAGAGCACCGAATACCAGGACAGCCAGGCACAAGAACAGATTCTTTCCCCAGGCAATCTACCTCATGAACAGTTAATGTTCTCCCATTGTGCTATTAAAGTACAGTATGTGCAATAACCTTATACTTATTTATCACCCTAAACCCTAGTACATCCCTACAACTTATTTTATTCTATTCCTATTCCATCTATAGCACACCTGTACATACAATTTATTCTTTTTTTTGTGGTTTATATTTATGCATGTGTATTTTATTCACATCTCACTTTTATTATCTGTGTGTTGTTTTTGTCTCCGTGTACTGGAAGCTTGTGACACTATAACAAATTCCTTGTATGTGCAAACATACTTGGCAATAAAGCTCTTTCTGATTCTGATTCTGATTAATGTCATGGCATCATGTGAACGGCACGTCAATTGCAAAAGGTGTTCTAATGGCATTTTTGGTTTGCAGCTATGACAGCGAGGGACGTCTGACAAATGTGACATTCCCCACTGGGGTTATCACCAGTCTAATTGGGGAGATGGACAGAGCCCTAACAGTGGACATTGAGACCTCAGGACGAGATGACGATGTCAGCATCACCACCAACCTCTCTTCCATTGATTCTTTTTACACATTAGTTCAAGGTGCGGCAAGTCTCTGCTGTATTATCATTATTAACAATGACCACTGATGGCTCTATAAACTGACCTGTTGCTTTAAGTCTTGGAAATGTTCCACACTGCTAATCAAGCTGTAACTCACAGGTTAAATCAGTGGTTCTCAAGCTTTTTTGGTCGCGCCCCCCTTTAAACCTATAAAAAAATCTGGCTGGTTTTATTTCTTTACTTTTTCTGCTGATGGCCCGCACCCCCCCCCTGCAATACTCGTGCGCCCCCCCTGGCGGGCGAGCCACACACTTTGAGAACCACTGGGTTAAATCAATATTAATGACCAAACACTCATTACTCATTCATTAGGGGTAAAATTGTCAGATGGTAATTTATAGTTTCACTATAATAACAGCACCACAGGGAATGAAAACACACTGGACAGCTGGGCTCTGAAATAATACATCTGCATAGCACATTTTAAAGCTGAATTGTGTAATTCTTTTGATGTTAAAATAATTTTAATAACCTTAACCCAGCTTAATATGTAAAGACAACAAGTAATCCATTTGTAGGTTGATTTCCATTAACTGTGTGGCACTATCAAAACATCTCAAGCTTAGCCAGTGGCCTGAGTTTAGGACCGGACTGTCTCTTTTTCCAACCAGTTTCAGATGGGGAGACCTGATTAAAATGTTATTTTTGCTATTTTGTTTGATGATGCAGAAATTACACACTTCAGGTTTATAGAGTGAGGAAACAGGCAACAATAGGGTGACTAAATGTGAATTTGGGAAGTCATTATATTAAAGAGAATTTAATTAGATTAAAGAAGATTGTGTATTTATATGTGTTGCTGCACAATCACAGCACAAACCAAAGAAGTTAATGTCCGTCTCATTGGGTTTTCTTTTTACAAATCCTTTTCTAACCTCCTTAACCAAATATGATGTGACTTTAGAATAAAAATCAAGGTGGTGATTCTGACATACTGAATTGACTATCTTAACATAATTCCCATTAGCTCTCTTCTCATGCTTTTCCCCCCAGTACTTCTCGTTTCACTCTCTTGCTGTTTTCCTCCTCATAGATCAACTAAGAAACAGTTACCAGGTGGGCTATGATAACTCTATGAGGGTCATCTATGCCAATGGAATGGATTCTCACTTCCAGACTGAACCTCATATTCTTGCGGGTGCATCCAACCCGACAGTGGCCAGAACCGACGCACCGCCCCTGCTGGAGAGCCAGGCACGACACGCGTTGTGAAGGGGGTTACCGGAACAAGCACCGAAGTCGGGGGAGAAAGTACGTAGGTTTCGGCAAGGAAAACTCAGGGGTACGTGTAGAAAATGCTCATTTCGAGAAGTGAACCTCTTAGGTGACGGTGTGTATGGCACTAGGAAACTCTGGTTTCTGCGGGCAGACTGAATGCCGGGTAAAATTAATGGGTTAAGAGTAGACGACAACAGGTGTATTATATTTCTACACAGCTACCTCTGCCCTCGAGTTGGCATCAGGTCTAAGCTTAGAACGGGGCATTAAGCAACCCCCCCGGCCGCTTGTTATCTGAACTAAAAATAATTCTGTCGTTACGCAAACCACAAACACATAATTGAGAAAAGGCTGAAGAAAAGGATTTTGGTGTCTGAGGCGATCAGTTTTCTGTCAATAAACCAGGACTTATAATTGTTTTTATTTTTTTTTATCGAGAAAATTCTCTTGTTTTCCTAATTTCGCAGTTTGTTCTGCAAGACCAGCGATTTGTTAGCTGTGTTCTCCCTCCGCTGTGGGCGACTGGTAAAGAGAGGTAGACAACGCGTTTCCCAAGGGCAATGCGTCGTACTGATTGCATCACACTACGCACGACACCGACACATATTCTATCCTTTTATACTTATCGACCGGACGTTGACCGCCCCCCGTCTCCATTTTTTTTATCCCCCTCTTCTTCTCCTCCCTCTTCCCTCTCCCCCCCTGTTCCCCCCCTTTTCCCCGAGTATGCTGAACAAGTCGTTAGATGAACTTCACCCAACCTCCGATAAGAGATGGAAAGAAGCGTGTCTCGCGGGTAAATCAGATATACCCGCAAACAAAAGTGTACAGCTCCCGGAAGAAAGCTGGAGACATAATGGTGAAGAGGACCTGCCTCTAATCGAATTAATACCATATTATGGGGAGTTTCCCCAACCTCACATCAAACCGCCAGCTCAACGGTATTAGAAACTGCTGTCTGGGGATATGAAAACGGCCGCGTCAATTGAGGCACAGCAAGGAAGAAGATGATGACGATGTATGATTCGGAAAGTGTCGACTCTCTGAAGACTGGTGGTGTATGATGCGCCTGGTGTCAGTGTACTACACATGGTGAGGAGTGACCCAGCAGGTAAGGATGGGATTGTCTGTCAACCACAACTGCACTATTCAACAGAAATAAGGTAGAGGTGTCAGCGAAGGCACGCAGTGGACAGGACTGACGGCGGTCACAATGAACAGTCGAGAGGGTAGAATATGATAGCCAGGGACGCATAGTCTCCAGGACCTTTGCCGACGGCAAAACCTGGAGTTACACCTATTTGGACAAGGTGAGAATTGTGCATTTTTCCAATAGTAGGTAGGCCTGTTATATCAGATGATTTGCTGTGGTATGTTGAATATGTGTTGCTTTATTGTCAGAAATTTCCATGGGATATTTTTGCAGGGATGTTCAAATAGTCTGAATTCACATATTGTACAGATTTTAATTAATTGACAGTATTTGAAAATGACTAAATTCCTTGTGTCAAACACAGCATTGTATGCTACCACAAATTTAGATTAACAAATGTATTGGCCTTTTTGGAGCTTGGCAATATAAATCTTCTATTTTCCTTGTATGGAAGTGCAGTTTGGACATTCTGCCTAATAATTTTGTGTTTCATGTCAGAAACAACATGGAAGTGAGTAATGTCTGGGTGAACTGTTTCTTAAAGTTCAAGGTGTCCACAGTGCTCCACCATAAATTAGATTTACTGATGGTTACTCCCTTTGAATTGGTTCTCCAGAAGTACACCATTATCACTGTCAGCAGTACAAACATGAAGCTTGTTGGTCCACAGAAAACTGACATAAATAGCTATACAAAGATGCCTAGTTATCCAGGGGTCAGAAATTTCTGTGGAACTATGAGGGTAAGTTTATAGACTCCAGAAACTGGTGTGTGCCGAGAGGCAGAGAAACTGGATGTTGTGGATGTTTCTAGCGAGGGAAAAGGCTTAGTAAGGTCTCATAGACAAAATTACAGTCTCAAAATGAGACCACAGGGAAAACTCATGGTTTGAGCTCAGCCTAATGATACCATAAAGAAAGATACAAGGAGTGATATGAAAAGAATAACTTGCACCTCCAACCCTACTTGCAGGAGATCACACCTTTTTTCGCTGTTGTATGCTATAGCCTTGTAAATACTAATACTTATTATGAAATGTTTTGTTTGTGGACATTAAAATATTATGAAATATTAGGTTTTTACAGAGTTTGAGATATCAGTTGGATGAAAAAGTGAGTTTCCTCCAAGAGAGCTCTCAGCTGGAACCACAAAAGTTTTGTGAAAAGAAAAACCACTGTGTGCAAATGTGCAGATTAAATATGCATGGCTAGCCTGTCTTTCCGTCGCCTGCCACATGCGCAGGTAGCGTGACCAGTGAGAGGATATCAAACATATGCCACCAGCAGTGCCTAGGGAACTAGAATAATGTCTGTCCAAGTATGGATGACAAGGTGAAGGCTTCTCAAAGGTAGACACTCACTGTAGCAATTCCCCAAGATAGAGAGGCCTCTAAGGATAGCCCTCAAAATCTGCAGACATCAGTCAGTCAGTGAGCTTATTTTACCAGCAAAGACATGTATATACGTGGAGTGATGCGGAAGCACTGAATGCCTCACTCTCAGATCCATTCAGCGAAAGGCTCTGGGGATGTCAGTACTTAAGCCCACAGCGAGAAACACTTATTTATCAGCCTTTGCTTCAGCTCACCTCTCACATTGTCCAACAAGACCCAAAACAGATACGGAATAAACATGAGGCCTCAGTCATTCATAACTCAAAGACAACTTGCTGACTTTGTTTACCTCAAGATTCAAGCCTAGAATACAGATGGATTTTAAAAACCCTTCTTTTTATTTGACGCTCCAGTCCCACAATATGCAGAGCACGAAAATAGTTTTCAACCCACCTTATTGAGTTAAGTACGGGCAAATCATGAGGCTAAAGCCAGTAATTGCAGATCATTTTATGTTTATGCAGCCATGCACATTCAACAGACCTGCATTTAGAAGCTTGAGGGTCATGAAGAACTCAATTAGGCAAAGAAATAATCACTCTATGGAGCGTTAATGCCTGCTTTTACACACCATTTGCATTTTAATAGCATGTAAGAAAATGCATGAAAGAGTAATGAATTGTTTAGGTTAATTTCTCCTCTCTCCCACCTTTTGATTTACAGTCTATGGTGCTGCTTTTACACAGCCAGCGGCAGTACATCTTTGATTATGATCTGCAGGATCGACTCTCCGCCATCACTATGCCAAGTGTGGCCCGTCACACCATGCAAACTATCCGCTCTGTCGGCTACTACCGCAACATCTACAATCCACCTGAAAGTAATGCTTCAGTTATGGTGGACTACAGTGAGGACGGCCAGCTCTTGCGGGTGGCACACTTGGGCACTGGCCGACGTGTTCTTTATAAGTATCGGAGACAGAACAAGCTGTCCGAGATCCTATATGACAGCACACGGGTCAGCTTCACCTATGATGAGACAGCAGGTGTGCTGAAAACTGTCAACCTACAGAGTGAGGGTTTCATTTGTTCTATCAGATATCGACAGATAGGTCCACTGGTAGACAGGCAGATATTCCGCTTCAGTGAGGACGGCATGGTCAATGCTCGCTTTGACTACACCTATGACAATAGCTTCCGAGTCACCAGCATGCAAGGAGTCATCAACGAGACCCCACTTCCTATAGATCTTTATCAGTTTGACGACATTTCCGGCAAGGTTGAGCAGTTTGGGAAATTCGGCGTCATCTATTACGACATTAACCAGATCATATCAACAGCTGTCATGACCTATACAAAGCACTTTGACGTCCATGGCCGCATCAAGGAGATCCAATACGAGATATTCCGCTCCCTCATGTACTGGATCACTATCCAGTATGACAACATGGGCCGTGTCACCAAAAGAGAAATAAAGATCGGCCCTTTTGCCAACACTACCAAATATGGCTATGAATATGATGTGGACGGGCAGCTGCAGACAGTCTACCTGAATGAGAAAATGATGTGGCGGTATAATTACGACCTGAACGGCAACCTACACCTGCTGAACCCTGGCAACAGTGCACGACTCACTCCCCTCCGCTATGACTTACGGGACCGCATCACACGACTGGGCGACGTGCAATATCGTATGGACGAAGATGGTTTTCTGCGCCAAAGGGGTACGGAGATCTTTGAGTACAACTCCAAGGGCCTCTTGGTTCGGGTGCATAGTAAAGCCAGTGGCTGGACCATCCAGTACCGCTATGATGGGCTAGGAAGACGCCTGGCCTCTCGCAACAGTCTGGGCCAGCACCTTCAGTTCTTCTATGCGGACCTCAACTACCCAACACGCATTACCCATGTCTACAACCACTCCAGCTCTGAAATCACCTCACTCTACTATGACCTACAAGGCCATCTGTTTGCCATGGAAATTAGCAGTGGTGAGGAGTTTTACATTGCTTGTGACAACACAGGAACACCACTGGCAGTCTTCAGCAGCAATGGGCTTCTCCTCAAGCAGGTGCAATATACTGCTTATGGAGAGATCTATTTTGACTCTAACCCTGACTTTCAATTGGTTATTGGATTCCATGGTGGCCTATATGACCCTTTAACAAGATTGCTGCACTTTGGAGAGCGGGACTATGACATTCAAGCTGGCCGTTGGACCACCCCAGATATAAGCACCTGGACCAGGGTGGGCAAGGACCCAGCTCCCTTCAACTTGTATATGTTCTGCAATAATAATCCCATCAGCAAGGTGCATGAGGTCAAGGAGTATGTCACAGGTGAGAAGAGGGCCCTTTTGGCATACTGTATTAGTCTTTTGTTTGTACGATTTTAATTAGTTTTACTGTTGGGCAAAAAACTGTATTTATCAGACAGCCTGTGAAGATTTTTTTATTTTTTTTTATTTTTGCCATTTCTGTTCTTTCATTCATAGATGTCAACATCTGGCTGGTGACATTTGGCTTTCACCTGCATAATGTCATCCCAGGATTTCCTATCCCTAAATTTGACCTTACCCAACCCTCACTGGAAATGAGGAAGAGTCAACTATGGGACGACCTACCGGTATGCAGTCCAATGTCATCTTCTGTCCTACATAAGTTACTTGGCTGGATCATTTGCTTTATTAGTTTAAATTGATGCAATGAAAAATAGCACCATTTGATTACTCTGCATATCATGGGATTCATTAAATTCTGAATCATATTCACTGCCTTAGTAACCCATTTAATTGATTGGTTTCATTCAAGTGATATTCAGTGTTTACAAATATGTCCAGATAAATAATTAGAGTATGTGTTTTGTCTTTTATGGCTCACTTTAGTCCATCTCAGGGGTCCAGCAGGAGGTTATGAGGCAGGCCAAGGCTTTCCTATCTTTTGAGAGGATGCCAGAGATCCAGTTAAGCCGACGACATTCAAGCCGTGAAAAACCTTGGCTGTGGTTTGCCACAGTCAAATCCCTCATTGGTAAAGGTGTGATGCTTGCCATTACCAGTAAGGGCCAGGTGGCCACCAATGCACTGAACATAGCAAATGAGGACTGCATTAAAGTGGCCACTGTCCTCAATAATGCCTTCTATTTAGAGGATCTGCACTTCACAGTGGAAGGCCGTGACACGCACTACTTCATAAAGACCAGCCTGCCCGAGAGTGACCTGGGTGCCCTGCGACTCACCAGCGGTCGCAAAAGTCTAGAAAATGGTGTTAACGTAACAGTGTCACAGTCCACCACTGTGGTCAATGGACGGACACGTCGCTTCGCAGATGTGGAGCTGCAATATGGTGCATTGGCTCTACATGTGCGCTATGGCATGACACTGGATGAAGAGAAAGCACGTGTCCTAGAGCAGGCCCGCCAGAGAGCACTGTCAAGTGCATGGGCACGGGAGCAGCAACGTGTTCGTGAGGGAGAGGAGGGAGTGCGTCTTTGGACAGAGGGGGAGAAGAGGCAGTTGCTCAGCTCTGGGAAGGTGCTGGGTTATGACGGCTACTATGTACTATCAGTGGAGCAGTACCCTGAACTGGCCGACAGTGCCAACAATATCCAGTTTCTGAAGCAGAGCGAGATTGGGAAGAGGTAACAGTCTGCACAGCACAGACTGTTCATCAGACTACTGCCCCTCTGCTCCACAAGCTCCTCTCTCCCGTGTACACACTCCCAGAGCTCCTATCCCAGAGACTAAAGGGAAAGGGTTAATGTTTTAGAAGTGAGGAGTTGTGCCTAAGTGCCACACACACTGCAGTTATACAAAAAAACCTGAGGCACTTCCTCTCATTGACTGAACACACCCCCATCCTACATATTTGTTCACATTATTGCATTGAATGGATAATGGACTCTCTAAGAGAGCTACCCAAGAAAAACTCAGTTATGATTTGTTTTTGTCTTTTTTATGTAAAACTTTAAAGGTGTCTTGGTCAGTGATAAAATGGAGAGAAAAAGGCAAATGTGTTTACATGCGCAGACCACTGCACCCAGATGAACTAATATAATGCCTTTTTCGCAAGGCAGTGACTGTAATTTAGTGGTTCGTACTGTCCTTGCTCTCAGCAACATGTTTTGTCAACTAGTGAGGACTGGGGTTTCAGACTGTGAGCTCGTTGATCATTTCTCTTCTGCTTTGATTTCTTAAGGGACACAGTTGTGGTTCATATAATCAAATCTGAGTGTACTCATTCCTGGTCACTCTCTCATTCCTGAACCAACCCAGGTGGTGAATAGAGCGGAAACTGACAGAACAAAATATATAAATATACATCTCATAACTGACCGGTACTTTGACAAGAGATGTTAGAATATCTTTATGGATTTTTTTTTTTTAAGTAAAAAAATTCCACCTATCCGTACAACAATATTAGTCGCAGAGAAAGTAATTTATGTACAGTGTTTATACATAAAAATAAAATCTTACAAATATTGAGACTTTTTCGTCTTGTCATGCATTACTGTTTATACTCATGAATTTTAATATTTTATCTTATCAAAATTTGTGGTAATGCTAATTGAAATAAAATCAGCTGTACTGTGTCACTGAATCTTCAAAACTGTTTTTCTTCTCTTTCCATCCTCTGAAACTGATTGTTGCCTTTTTTTATTTCGATTTCTCTCTTTTTCAGATTGTCTAAATGCGTTCAGTGGTTTCATGGCGTTACTGCTGCTGTAATCAACAATAGGTATAGAGTAGCTTTTTTCAGTTGTGAAAAGAGGGAATACTACAATCAAATACTAAAAACCCAACAAGGGTTTAGTAATTTGGCAGATATTATTCAGTCATGAATAAGTCATGGTATTGTTCTGTCTTTAATTGGAATGAGTTTCAAGCTTAAAGCTTTTAAAGACTTTCTGTCCCTATATACAAGTTCACGCTTTAGCCTCGCTTTCTATCCAGAGACAAGATTATTTCAAAAACTTTCCGCTCTTTTTAATGTTTTAGATGAAGGATATATCACACTAGCATTAATATGTGTTGTCACTGGCAGCATGGGGGGGGGGGGGATACTGTGGCTTTTTCCACTGAACACAGATATTGCCCTATGATCATGTTATGATGCCAGAAATAAAACTTGTTTTGCATGGGGTTAAATTTATGTAACTGAAATAACAAGTGCTAAAGCAGAAATTTAGAAATGTACTGAGCACTAAATAAGAACTGAACAGTTACCTTAAAAGAGAATTCCGCCATCACCCACATGAAGGAGATTGATTTAGGATTTCTTTTACTTTAATATATTTGACAACAAATGAATTCATCTAAGAGCACCACAAACATTAAAGTGATCAGAAGTCACCCCAAAAGGACAAAAAATTCATTTGTATGCCTAAATGGACTGCCTCCTTCTTCAGATACTGTTTTTGTATAGGCTTTTTAAAGATTGTATAAAATAAAATGTTCTGACTAATGAATGAGAAAATATTGTTTCCGTTTTAGTTTGTTGTTTTCCTATGAAAAGTTTTTAAATCAATCATGTAACTGTATGGTGGAGCCTATTTTTCTATTCATGAGTGAATGGAGGTCTGAAGGGGATGTTACCCACCTGTGGGTCTGTGAGGTTTTTTGTTTGGGATTCTCAGTAACTGATTGTTCGAAGAGGGTCTGAGCTTGTTGTTAGGGTGAACTTTTCCCCCTGAAAAAATAAAAAAAAGGTGAGCACTTAATTAAAACACTAGTAATAACCAGAACAAGAACCACTGCAATATTAACAGTGTTTCCCTTAAAAGGTCTACACAGGTTCTCTGCGATACAGTCATTTGTTTGCGTAAGGAGTGACCACTGTACTCAGGAGCCCTTCAATCAGTGTGTATGAACAAATTTCAATGTGTGTTGGTCAACATTGTCAAAATATTCTTATAAAAAGCCAGAACTTGCTTAACAGAAGTAGATTTGGGGGGAACGTGTGACAGAGTAGCAGTGAAGATACAAATGTCTGTGAGAGGAGAAGGGAGAACAGAAAACGACCTGATATGTTTGCTATTGATGGCATGCATACAGTATCAACCCAATGAATCAAAGGAAGCTCACTTTTTTCCTTATTAGTGCACTCTGCCATGATCGTGGTGATTTTATGAATATCCTTTGCAGACTAGCATGTAGTATGAGGTGCGTGACCGGAAGATGAGGGCGGCCCCGGAGCGCGGGAGAGCCGAGAAGTCTACACTATCTAGCAGCCATATGTGTCAGATCAGTCATCATCGTCGAGTGGTGCGCGGATGTGCGGAGATGGGAGGATGGGTACCAAATGGTTATGTTTACTAAACGTAGAAAGGAACAGCTGCGCACAGACGTACCCAGAGCACGTCATGCAGATATTAGATTGAAGAGTCATGGTTGCAGAATAGGAACGTGCCCCTCTTTCATGTACAACCGTTTACAGTCACTTAACAGTAACGTTTTCTCAGATCTGATGTGGGATTTGGGACTGAATTTGTCTGAGAACTGAACATTCAAAAATGCTGTGTGATTAGCTTTGTTGCTACTGCGACAAATCAACCATTGGTTTTTGCTCAATTACTTTGTCTTTTGAACAGTCTATATTTTGTGTATTTTGTATGATCTGTTTTACAAACTTGTTTCAAACAATTACTACGAACTGAAGTGATTTTACCTGTAAATTCAATAACTTATCTTGCAATCTCTCATTTGTAATGAGGATTTAGAGAATGTTGTATTACTGATGTTCTTACGTTATTTGTTTTTGCTCAGTTTTGCTTTTGTAATGTTTTATAGCCACGCAGCATCTCAGAAAAAAAAAAAAGCTCATGATTTCCATTTGATAGACACGTCTGTTTAGAGTGCAATTAAAGTGCAATTTTGATGTAATCTAAACTAGGTCACTGCTGGATTCATTACCTTTTATCTTCAACATGTTAATTGCTCCACAGAGATCAATCATAAAAATAAAATGTAATATTCAAAAAATTGTGTATTTATTAGTCCATTACACAAATGTGACCACATATCTTACTCATTAAGCGAGTCAGGAAAGCAATAGAGACGAAAACCGGGAAAGCAGCGAGCCCGGGCACCGCGCGGCAGTCGAGACGCGGGAGGCGACGCAAGCCACTGGAGCCTGGTGCGAAGGAAGGCACGTGCGGACAGAAGGGATGACTGTACACAAACGGACTAAAAAACAATTAAAAATTGACTTTAGATATAATGTTACTACTGTGGCACTTTTTCACAGGAATTTTCACAGATCTGCAAAGGGCCAATAAAGAATCGAAAGGGGCATGGATATTGATATTAATGAAAATGTGCCGTTATGGTTGTTACAATCCCTAATTCTGTCATTCACCCACTCTTTTGTTATTCCAAACCTTTATGATAATTTTCTGCAAAATACAAGGTAATGACAAACTACACTGAATGCATACAGGTTTGGAACGGCAGATTTCTACTCACTAAAAAAAAACAATGGTACTTGGCCTGAAATGTTTGAGAATCACTAAAACACAAAGAAAAGCTGTTTTCTTTTCTAATTACATTCCTGTAGCTCAAGCGTTAGAGTACGGTGCTATAGCAACGCCAATGTCATGGGTTCGACATCGTATGCTTTGAAATGCAATGTAAGTCGCTTAGATAAAAGTGTCTGCCAAATGCATAAATGTAATTTAATTGAATATCAGGTCAATATCCACGACAGAACAGATAAAACGGAAATACAAATTATCATCACAAAACAAAGCTTGTCAGGATAATAAATATGAAATTATTTCTTACATGGAGAGCATGTATGTGAAACAGTTCGGAAATCACTAATTTCACCGTTTCGTGATTCTGTATAATTTATCAATTATCCATATGTTTTAGAACTGATGGGGAGAAAAGTGTCTCAGATTTGATACGGCACACTCCAATTATACATGTTTCATATATAGCTCTATTGAAAGCAGCCTAGAAACTGAGGGCCAAAGATTAATGAATAAGTCTGATCCTCTACTACAGCCACATCACATATACGTACCTGACAACCAAACTTCAGCCATCCACACTCTAACAAGCCTTGTCCACCTCACAGAGCAGTCTGTGCCCCTCATTACTCTACTGAATCAGTTTATGTTCATGTTTATGAAGCAGTGAGCCTAAAGGGTTTGGGCCAGAAGACGGCCTCTGATTTCATGGGCAATGGCCCATTCTTACTGCAGAGAAATAGCTTTGTTGCCCCTTTGTTGTTTTGAGAGCACCGAGCCAGATGTGCTTCCATAACAGTGTTTGAGGCTCACAGTGGCATGGTGCTCTCAATCAGAGTGGGACGCCATCCAAAAGGCCCCACGTCTCAAATGTGGTCATGTTTCCAGCAGCTGCAGCTGCCGAACAGAAGACACAAAGCACACTTTTGGGATATGGGAAGGCTTGTGGAAAAAAAAATGTAATGGGTTTTCCAGTCGCTTCTGCTGCATGTCTTTGAGGCCAAGCACATCTCTTTTGTTTGCCATTTATGAGTAGGTCTGAAGTGCTGATCAAGGCCACGTGGTGAGATGTGAACAGGTGCAGTGTGTCTGTGTGCTCTCATTACATTATAACCTCAGAGCAGTTCTAACTAAACATCCAGCTCAGGCAATTCCTTGAGTGTGTGACAGACAAATTATATACAACAGGCTTATGACAGCTGATTTATTTTATGATACAAATAAAACAGATTAAGCTGGGTCTGCACACACATTCTGTGTTGTGCAGGGTCGTAATAATAAAAAATAATAAAAACCGCTTACTGATATTACTTGGGGACACAATTTCTGACAACATTAAATATCAAAAGTAAATATAGCCGCAAGCAGCAATGACAGACCCAAGCACCTCTGCTACTGCCACCCGATGGCTTTGAGAAAACAGTGTAGGGATTTTTTTTACAATTGATACAACCCATTTCTTAATACTAAGGTCACTATTTCCAAACTTTTCACAGAGTGAGCACAACAGAAGTCTATGTGGGCTAAACTTCGAATCATTTTCCATTACTACAAATTACATTACATGAATTCTTGATGTGATTTTTTTAAGTGTTTTAATAGTTCTAGTGCATTTTGGATGTGAAATTTACTGCCGTGAGACAAGGAGAACTGTGTGAAGCGTCCTGAAAAACTAAGTATTAAGAAATGTGTCCTAGCAATTGTGAGAAAAAAACCTGTAAGCTGGTAAACATAAGGGGACGATATCAGAATATACCATTTATGTGCCAAACTTCCTGCAGCCATCTGGTAGAGCTATGACCGTCGACCACAACAGTATAACGAATAAAGATTTCATCCCCTCCCCCAACCCTTTGTGACTTAACATGTGGGGTCAGGGCCCCCAAACACCCCCATAATTTGCACCCATAGGTCAATTTGACAGAGTTATCAATACAAGGGCAAAAACCAGTTGCTGATGGTACCCACTTCTAGTTGTCATGCTAACCAATGAGACAGGATGAGAAAGTTGCTCATCTTCTTCCAAAGTGGAACATTTTTCACAAAGAAGCATAATCAGAATATGATCACTGATCCAGTCTAAGTAAAAAGAACACTTGCATTGCGCAACAAAACATTTTCAATAGCTGCAACTTTGTTCTTTGTCACTTCATTCTGTCACTAGTCCAAGCATCCTCCAGCTGAATGAGTCAAAAAAGACAGATCTGGAGATCATAATTAGCGTTTGTAATCAGACCTTGTTGACATTGCAGTCTGTCTTCTGGAATCTGGATGGAAGCCAATGTGAAGCCTTTTTTGTGACAGCTTTGGCTTTTTGTGACAGGGATTAAAATGTTTCTTTTAAAGCACAGACAGGTTAAGCTGAACTGTGCTTGCGCAGTCACAAACTGCCATCAGCCCTTTTTTTGATTGAGCAATGCCATGGTATTGAATTCCTACATTGTTCTCAAAAGACGACTGATCCAACTTTGAGTCACAGACAAAACTTTTCTTATATAGATGGTGCCTCACAAAACGCAAAAGCTGGCGGGATATAATACCTCCACAGAGTTGTACATATTCTGTCTTTCTCATTTTGGGAATTTAAAAGTGGCACTAACGTGCAGATGGCCGGATACTTAATATGAAAGATGACTTTTACTTAGTATGAAACTTAAACAGCAGGGCAGCTGTTGCATGTATCTGAAATACTGCTTTTTTTGTAGGGTTATATTCTTTGAGCTTTGCAGGGTGCTATTATTTTGAACCACTCTACAGTGTGATCTGAGCGAATCTACGGCTAATGTGAGAATACAATTAAATGCAAACAATGTCTGGAGCAAGGAGAGCTAAAAATATCCAACCAGGAATAAACAAGTTTTCACTTCCAGAGCTTCAAACAGAATTTCTCGAGGCCATAATAATCCATAAAGGAAACAATGTATATTCTGACAATACAAAAACTGCATCATCTATGCATATTTTATTTATAGGCAGGTGGAGAGGGTCACATGGGCATAATTCATTAAGTACCTTCAGACAACCTCCTCACACTTTCTGAATTTTAATAAGATAATAGGCTTTAGGTGCCAGGTAGTGATTAGGTTAAGATAAAGTATTCATGATATAAAGACATTCAAGCTTAATATTGTTCCTCTAAGGGGGCACATGGGTCATTAGATATCCAGTAAAAACGTAACACTTGGGAGACCAAAGGAGTGGTTTATGAGATACAAAACATATACTATATTGCATTTTTGGCAAATGTGGTAAAACTGAACATGGTGTGGGATCTGTCAATTTCACATTTCTGTAAGCAGAAAAAAAAGAAAATGTACACAACACAAAGCAATGTGAACACAATTTTAAAAAAATCAGGGTGGCTTTAGGTCCGTAACCACCATAGACACTGAGGGGGTCGAGTCTCTCTGCAGCTCTACTGCACTCCATTACGCAGTGCTCCGTTTGTTAATAGGATGACAAAAAGATTTAAAAGTTTTTAGGCTTGGTCTGCTTCAGCAGTCTAAAAATGCAAATAATTGAGATGAGGGGTTTACTGTAAATTTCACTGACATGAACCTTTATGTGTTTAGGCACATCTGGCATACAAATAAAAGTGAATGAGGCCAATTTTAAAATAACACTTTCAAACAGCTCGAAATTATTATTATAGAATTTCCTTCACCATTCTATTTTTTATACTTCATAATAAAAAAGAAATTAAAAGGCCCCCCCAACGTTCAAGATATGGTCACGGCCTTGCTTTTATTATTTAATTAAAAAAAAATAATAATATTAATGTTCAAAACATACTGTTTATAGATTTGGTGCTTTGTTGTATTCCTCATTTGTAAGTCGCTTTGGACAAAAGCATCTGCTAACTGAATAAATGTAAACATGTTGCACAGCCTTCTGGGAGCTCCCCCTTTCCAGAGATGTGTGAGCCCATAGCAAATGCTATAAACTTTTACATGATAAACAGACTCATTTGGTAGGCTATATTTAAAAAGCACTGTTCAGTCAGCAGAGCCACTAACAGAGTAACGTCTCATTTGGTCTCCAGTGTGTGAAGAGAGAAACCCAATGAGACATGGCAGTATAACCGAGCTCAGAGACTGGTCCAGGGTTGATAGCACTGCATGGATCATCTGGAAGCATATGGCATTAAGCTCCTATATGTCAAGCTCTTCAATATAACTTTATATATAACTTTAAAATGTCACAATGCTTTACATGAAGAAAAAACTGAAAGAAGAATTTTTTATAGAATTTAAAAATATATAATAACATACAATACAAAGGACATTGCATGCCTTCCACTGATAAACTTATATTTCATTAACCTGACAGGCAGCATTAAAAAACAGTTGCCTTATGAACAAAATTCTTAATGAGTAATTAACACCTATTACCTAGTTTAACATAACAATAAATTATGAACATTCAAATATAAATAGATCTATATATATGGCATTAAATTATATGGCATTCATAAATAGTGGAATGCACTTTATCTAATAATTGGTTAAGCATTGTCCAATAATCAAATATATTATAAATTGTTACAACTACCTCACAGAGCACACGAACTACTGCACATTTATTCTTGAGAAGTGGGACAAAACAGGGTGCAAAATTGAAAAAATAAAACCTTGTACTCAGACAAACGAAACTAAATATACAGTGGGTACGGAAAGTATTCAGACCCCCTTAAATTTTTTTCTCTTTGTTATATTGCAGCCATTTGCTAAATCATTTAAGTTATTTTTTTTTCCCTCAATGTACACACAGAAAAATTTTGACAGAAAAACACAGAATTGTTGAATTTTTTGCAGATTTATTAAAAAATAAAAACTTAAATATCACATGGTCCTAAGTATTCAGACCCTTTGCTGTGACACTCATATATTTACTCAGGTGCTGTCTATTTCTTCTGATAATCCTTGAGATGGTTCTCCACCTTCATTTGAGTCCAGCTGTGTTTGATTATACTGATTGGACTTGATTAGGAAGCCACACACCTGTCTATATAAGACCTTACAGCTCACAGCGCATGTCAGAGCAAATGAGAATAATGAGGTCAAAGGAACTGCCTGAAGAGCTCAGAGACAGAATTGTGGCAAGGCACAGATCTGGCCAAGGTTACAAAAAAATGTCTGCTGCACTTAAGGTTCCTAAGAGCACAGTGGCCTCCCTAATCCTTAAATGGAAGACGTTTGGGACGACCAGAACCCTTCCTAGATCGGCCCGATCCGGCCCAAACTGGCTATCGGGGGAGAAGAGCCTTGGTGAGAGGTAAAGAAGAACCCAAAGATCATTGTGGCTGAGCTCCAGAGATGCAGTCGGGAGATGGAGAAAGTTGTAGAAAATCAACCATCACTGCAGCCCTCCACCAGTCGGGCTTTATGGCAGAGTGGCCCGACAGAAGCCTCTCCTCAGTGCAAGACACTTGAAAGCCCGCATGGAATTTGCTAAAAACACCTGAAGGACTCCACGATGGTGAGAAATAAGATTCTCTGGTCTGATGAGATCAAGATAGAACTTTTTGGCCTTAATTTTTAAGCGGTATGTGTGGAGAAAACCAGGAATTGCTCATCACCTGTCCAATACAGTCCAACAGTGAAGCATGGTGGTGGCAGCTTCATGCTGTGGGAGTGTTTTTCAGCTGCAGGGACAGGACAACTAGTTGCAATCGAGGGAAAGATGAATGCGGGGCCAAGTAACCAGGCTTCCTGGACGACAACCGTCTCCATATGCTCAGAACTCAGACTGGGCTCGAAGGTTTACCTCCAACAAGACAATGACCCTAAGCACACAGCTAAAAATAACGAAGGAGTGGCTTCACAACAACTCTGTGACTGTTCTTGAATGGCCCAGCCAGAGCCCTGACTTAAACCCAATTGAGCATCTCTGGAGAGACCTAAAAATGGCAACGTTTACCATCCATGTGCTTTTTTACCTTGGAAAAAAAATTTGTAATGTTATAATTTCAGCTTTATCTTTAACAGCATTCAAGATGTTTTTAACATTTCAAAACACATTCTGGTGTTAGCAGACAGATTACACTTTCACATGTGACCAACAATTCCACAACAAATATAAAATATCATAATGAAATATTATCAAAATATTCAACTGACGGAGGTGACAGAACTGACGGAGTTGACACATCTGATGGTGGTGACGAAGACCTGAATTTGTAATCATTTTAACTATCAAATACATTGAATCAGTCAATTACTGTATTAAAACAAACAGTGAGTATGTTATTGTTTATAAAGCTTTTATTCAAGAGTCACATTTAAGTATTTTGATATATCATTGGAACACAATCTTATGGTGGTGACATCTGACGGTGTTGACAAATTTGGCATTTCTTTCACAAAACTAATGGAGTTCATGTAGTAGCCATTTTTTTTTTTCTGTTGATGCTAGATGCTAATGGACCTGCTTCAGGAGAATACAATGATCTAAATATTTCAAATAATTTCCTCAGAAATTGGAAGATGGTGTTGACATATCATGGCTGTGACACAGGAAATATTAACATTAGGATTTAAAATATTCTAAAACTAAAACTTAGCAGAGCCTGTCTGACACTGCTGTACTCTGCAGAGGTGAACTGTGGCAAGGGGGTCCTTTAGAGTGACAGCTGCCCCTGATCTTCCTGTTTTTATAACCCAATTCCAAAAAAGTTGGGACACTGTACCAATTGTGAGTAAAAAAGGAATGGAATATTTACAAATCTCATAAACTTATATTTTATTCACAATAGCATATAGAATCATATCAAATGTTGAAAGTGAGACTTTTTGAAATGTCATGCCAAATATTGGCTCATTTTGGATTTCATGAGAGCTACACATTCCAAAAACGTTGGGACAGGTAGCAATAAGAGGCTGGAAAAGTTAAATGTACATATAAGGAACAGCTGGAGGACCAATTTGCAACTTATTAGGTCAATTGGCAACATGATTGGGTATAAAAAGAGCCTCTCGGAGTGGCAATGTCTCTCAGAAGTCATGAGGATCACCAATTCCCCCAATGCTGTTGCGAAAAATAGTGGAGCAATATCAGATAGGAGTTTCTCAGAGAAAAATTGCAAGAGTTTGAAGTTATCATCATCTACAGTGCATAATATCATCCAAAGATTCATAGAATCTGGAACAATCTCTGTGCGTAATGGTCAAGGCCGGAAAACCATACTGGATGCCCGTGATCTTCGGGCCCTTAGACGGCACTGCATCACATACAGGAATGCTACTGTAATGGAAATCACAACATGGGCTCAGGAATACTTCCAGAAAACATTGTTGGTGAACACAATCCACCGTGCCATTTTCCGTTGCCGGCTAAAACTCTATAGGTATAGGTAAAAGAAGCCATATCTAAACATGATCGAGAAGCGCAGGTGTTTTCTCTGGGCCTAGGCTCATTTAAAATGGACTGTGGCATAGTGGAAAACTGTTCTGTGGTCAGACTAATCAAAATTTTAAGTTCTTTTTGGAAAATTGGGACGCCATGTCATCCGGACTAAAAAGAGGACAAGGACAACCCAAGTTGTTATCAGCGCTCAGTTCAGAAGCCTGCATCTCTGATGGTATGGGGTTGCATGAGTGCGTGTGGCATGGGCAGCTTACACATCTGGAAAGGCACCATCAATGCTGAAAGGTATATCCAAGTTCTAGAATAACATATGCTCCCATCCAGATGTCGTCTTTTTCAGGGAAGACCTTGCATTTTCCAACATGACCATGCCAGACCACATACTGCATCAATTACAACATCATGGCTGCGTAGAAGGATCCGTGTACTGAAATGGCCAGCCTGCAGTCCTGATCTTTCACCCATAGAAAACATTTGCGCATCATAAATAGGAAGATGCGACAAAGAAGACCTAAGACAGTTGAACAACTAGAAGCCTGTATTAGACAAGAATGGGACAACATTCCTATTCCTAAACCTGAGCAACCTGTCTCCTCAGTCCCCAGACGTTTGCAAGAAGGGATGCCAACAGTGGTAACATGGCCGTGTCCAACTTTTCGAATTTGTTGATGCCAGTGAAATTTACATCACCTTTATTTTTTCCCTTAAAATGATACATATTCCTCAGTTTAAACATTTGTTAGGTCATCTGTTGTATTCCTGAATAAATATTGAAATTTGAAACTCCACTCATTGCGCTTCGTTTTTTCTTCACAATTTTGTGACATTCCCAACTTTTTTGGAATCGGGTTTGTACATTTTATTGAATATCGACCGTGGTTGACAAAGTGGGGACGCAACTTTAAAATCTTATGAAACATGCATACTGTATTAAAAAAACAACCTGGTTGATAGATTTAAGTTTTGTTTTGATAAACGTCCATTTTATTGCATATGAATGATTGAACCCTTCTCTGTGGACACACTGTTTTAGATGTCGTGAGAGGACATTAAGAAACACAGATTTGGTATAATAATGAGAAAATTAAATTGAAGGTGATAATTGTGTTAAATACATTCTATTATTAATCCCTCATGACATTTAAAATTGAAAATATTTGTAATTTTTAAAGCTAATAGCAGTTACCCTTGCTGGACCTGTTTTGTCCCACGTCTCAAGAATGACTGTGTGTCATTTATAAAATCCTAGGTGAAAGGCTTAGCTCATGAATATTAATTCATATTAATTATTCCTCTGAAGGTTACCAAGTCTCTGTATTTCATCAGACTATTCCGTGTGAAAGACACTCATGCGTTTTTATGAGTGTCAAATTGAACATTTCAAACCCCTCTTTCATTACACTGGGCTCCATATAACTGAACAAAAAAGAGTGGCTTGTGTGAGCTCCGAAACGACATTAAGGTGTGAAAATATTAGATGAGCCATGCAGTTGTAGTAATACTTGATGCAAACTGCTTTGTGAACTCACTCTGTACGTGTTCTCCATTCATTTTGTTAGAAAACAATGAAAAGCAGCCACTGGGAGCATGAACGTAATTTCTGTATAATGTTACATGCAGGAAGATTATGTGTTATTATGTACTTTACTTTGAAGCTGATAATGACTAGTGACTACACGATGCTTCTTGTGGTCGTTTTCAATGGCGGCAGTGGACGCCAGAGGTGGAAGTGTGGCTCTGATACTCAGTTTTCATAAAACGTTTCAATTAAAGGCACAATATGTACGATTTTTTGTTTTGAATACACGCCCTCTAGCGGCGAAAATTACATATTGTGCCTTTAACTTTGCTTAAGTGATATTAGGCAGGGTTAGAATCAGAATAAGGTTTATTGACAAGGAATTTGTCTTGGTAAAAATATTTCTGTGTATTTTTCTTAAATTATTATATTTATTTCTATCAGTAGTTTATAAATATTCACATTTAAATAAGTATTTTACATTAAATTCTGACAAACAAATACTGGAATGCATTCATTTCTTTTAATGCATCCATCCAACTTTATCTAATGATGCGTTAAAGTGTTAAAACCATAACTACCTCACAGAGCACATGAACTACTGCACATTTAAAACTGGAATCTTTATGGAGTAATTTAATTCCCACAAATGTAGTGCAAAAATGGTGACATGTATGCACGGGTAATTTAATAAATATGACTGAATTTACATATTGCGCTTGAGTTGTACTCCACAGTGGTTGTATTTGCACTATACAATAAAACAGAAATAACACCCCATTTCTCAAACATTCTATAACACAACATATGCAGTATTCCATACAATGGTTTTATGAACCATGATGGAAGTATAGTTAATTTCCCATAATGCTCTGATCATTTAAAAAGCTGCAAATTTAGTGCATTCAAAAATGTGTCTAAACCCAATTTGGTTAATAAATTGAAGACATTGCTATATGGATCATCCATTAAACATGTTTAGATCTAAACTTACTTAATCACAGCTATAACACCTTGTGGATATTTGCCACCTGTATTACTATTTCCTTGTTTTATGTTATTTTTTTAATCTGGAACCATATGGGAAGCAAGTTTTATGGATATCAAACAGAGCTCTCTGTGTCACATGCCATATGCTGAAGAAATCATAAAGGTAAGTGAAGTCTGCTGTGCTTCATTTAAAAATGCCATAGTGCATTCAGTTCATTTCATTAGCTAACTGCACATCAATTCATGCAATAGATCAGATTTTAGGGTTTTATGTTTTTAATGGAGACAATGGGCCAAATGAAATGACATGTTTTTGGTTAATCAAAGTGTCTTGGCAGCCAAGAGATTTTAATTCAGCTGCTTTCTCTAACTGTTTTCATCTTCACTTACAAAGCTTTTGGCTAATGACCAGCGCTTTATCAAGGCTGAAATGGAGAGACAGGGAGGGAGCACATTGCAGGCCCATGTGAGGCTTTTCTGTATATTAAACCTGTGCTAAATCAGACAAAGCACCAGTGGCAACCCAGATGCTCCATTACTTGTCCGTATGTTTATTATTTGTCCTTAGGTATTTTATTTGCCTTCAAACGCTCACTTGTTACTTGAAATATTGAAACGTAAGACGTAGCTGTCATAGTGGGATAATGTAATAAATCCTAGAACATAAAAGGTATGATTTTGCTCACATTTAATTATTTTTCAGTTTATTCAACACCCACATCCCCTGTCATTGTTGCTACACTTGCTGAGCATGATTTGCCAAACACCATATCGGACAGATTGCATCTCTCTGGTCTGAAAACTTTTGCCTTCACACTGAACAGCCTCTTTACTGGCATGGAGGACTTTTGTTTTTCAAAGTGTCAAACCTTGTTTCCTGAAGATGAAGCTTAAAGGAAACTAGCTTTTGAGGTCAGCAAGCAGCAACATAAGGACAGATGTACTTTACTGAGTGGGAAAATAACTGATCCGCAGTACTTTTCAAACTGCTTGTTTATATATACACATATACACTCACACACACGCACAAAAGGGTGATGCCGAAGAAATGAACAAACATTTAAAAATTCTAAATGGTGGCACCCACCATAGTCTACACTCTTAAAAATAAAGGTTTCATAAGGGGGTTTATAACGATGCCACGGAAGAAACAATTTTGGTTCTCCAAAGAACATTCAGTGAACAGAGGGGCGCGGGAAGAGGTTTTCGGTTGGGGTTGCCGGTGTGTGTTCCTTGTTAGCTGAAAGGGTGGGGGTGGGGGTCTGGTTCACTTACGTCGGTGCTCGTGCTGGGGCTGGTGTTGTTTAAATGCCGATTTTGGAAAGTTTTTGCTGGGATGGGCATTTTAAAAAATCTGAAATTCGCTTTTGTGCCATTATCTCCTTGTATTAAAGTTAATCGTGTTCGCATTCTGTATAGTTCATGTCTGATACCACGCGCTAGCGTCACGTGTTAATGAGGATTAGGCTAATCATCCCATATAGAAAACATCCCAATTAAAATTAATCATGTTTATAAAGATAAACATGGGTTTATTATAGCCCACTTACAATTTACATTTCAGAGATCATCATTACAAATAAATGATTAAATGCTAAAACTGAATAAATTTAAATGAACAAACTTGGCGTTGCATTTGCATCCATGTGAAAACAGGGGGTGCTGCAGCCCCCTCAGCACCCTTAATTCCCGCGTCCCTGATGAACAGTTCTTAAAAGAACCTCTTTTGTTTCTTATTTTTTAGTATGAAGCACATTTTAATAATCTGAAGCACCTCCTTCCACTATAAATAACCTTTTTTGCAATGGAAAGTTTCGACGGATTTTAAACATTCTTCATGGAATCATAGATGCCAATAAAGAACCTTTAGTTTTATGAGTGAAGTGTTTCTCGCAAAGATAGCCTACATGATTAATACGATTGGCCCCTTACCTGCTCCTATGTAGAAAGAGATTTCCCCCTGATTTGGATGACAAAGATGTTGATAATAAAAGGAGATAAGTAGTTGGTTTAAACTGACAGGTTCAATGTGCTTAGTCCTTCAGATGTGCCATATATTACATTGATATGCATCTTACTGTCAGCATGCCTCTATCTACCACCATACTTATCTCTATACATATTCCTCTTACACTAAGTGACATTGTGTAGTGCTGAGGTCGCATCAATTTAAATGTCTACACACAAGCATCGAATAAAAAGAGTAAAGTACAGCACAATAAGAAACACGGTACAGAAAGTGTGGCTTTTTACACCCGTTTTGTTCCTAAAGTAGGTTGTCTAGCTCATGACATTAGCAGAAAGACACGTCTTTTAACTACTCAAAACACCCATCTGAATTCCATCAAATATTTCTGGAATGATTTGAGACTATCACAGGTCATTGCTAATATGACAGAGCTTTAAAGACTCTTCCGTGTGTGCAAAGTTAGGTTACGATATCTATAAAAATAGATGGTTTTCATCAAAAGCATGTCTTTTTTTAAGTTATTCTACTCAGTTTTTTGCAATCTTTTTTTAGTTATTGCGAGGTCTGCTTTTTGTAAATAGCAGTATATTTAATTCTCTTTTGGGCTTTGAATACTCCAATGTGTCATCCTTATGGTGCTTCTATGCAGACATATCTTCTCCATCATTTTTTGTCAGCTCTCAGTCACTACTATCAATAAAAGTCTAATACACACTGGTGTTGGTGACTTTACAAATGTACATTTAAAGAGCTACCAATTTCCCCACAAACTGCATTGTAACAATAAAACTAACATGTTGTGACCAATTTGATGTGCATTTTACCTGTGTTATTTCTCTAGGCACCAGTATCTCACCTCTGACGAGGGCCGTTGTGCTTTGGTCTGTCTTCTCTTAGACAGTACTGGCTGACTGGCTGGCTGGCTGTCAGTACGCTGTGTTCCAGATAATGATTGCACTTGGTTCTCAAACAGACTATGCTGCAGCACTCCATCAGCTACACCATCTGACACATCTGCTTGCTGTAAACTTTTTTTTGAGACATTGTATAACCCCCTTTGCTGCTCACACAGAATAATTTCCTTTCCTGCAAAAGACCATTACAAGAATTATTTTTAGCAGCACCTCCAGACCCAACCACCCAAATCAAATCATCAGAGAAAACCGTCATCCCAAAAATCCACCCAGAATGATAGATCTGATCACCTCCACACATTATGCAATTTGCATGATATATCAACCAACTCACGCCTTCTTTATTTAGACTTTGAGATGTTTGTGACCTTTACCATCATATTAACATACTGTATTTCAGATAAAAGATTGGAAGAAAAATGTTTTGAAGCATAAACTCAGCGGGCCTCTTCTGTTTCAGCAATGACAACACTCCCATTAGGTGAGTGTAATGATGCAATACATCAAAAATCAAAGATAAAAGCATAAGCAGCCACAACATCTACCTTTAAAAAAGTGCAGTTATAAAATAGCAACAAAAAAAATGTTCTACATCAAGATTTTCAAAGCTACAATTACATCTGATATAGTCAGACTATTCATTGCAAGACGTTAGAGGTATAGTTCACCAAAATCATGATATTGCAGACATGTATATCTTTCTTCTGCTCTCTCTCGCTCTCTCTATTCATTCCAAAATGGGGCTTTCACAGCAATGCCATAAAAGATCCAAAAACATTTCAATGAACAGTTCTTTAAAATTAATAGTTTCGTTGAAGAACATTTAAGCAATCGAAAGAATCTTTTTCCACTATAAATCACATTTTTGTGAAATGGAGGATTACATAAATGTTAAAGGTTTTTCATGGAACAATCAATGCCAATTAAAAACCTTTATTTTTAAGTGTAGCAGAATGTCCAAGCTGCTCATTTCATAACAGTGTAAGTGGATTGGGACCAGTGACATTTCATTGTGACAGAGCCATTTTATTTTCCAAATATTTTCAAAATACATGCTCAAAGTGACAGGATATATAAGACCTTTCTTTGAATGCCTTATGTCAAAAGACAAGTGCACTGGAAAATTTTTAAAACAATTATCACAAGAAACATCACATACCATCTGGTATTTTCACTGACCACCAATTAATGAATGACCTCTGCAAATACATATTGGAAACTAAATTAGTCATAAAACATGCACAACGAGCATACGTAAGGACACTTGAAACAAGGACCACTTCAAGAGCTGAAAGGCGTCTTTGAAGAGGATGACTTTATGGTTACTGAGAAAAGAAATTAAGATATGCCTTTTTAAATCCTCTAATGTTTGACATTAAAATCATTTAAAGGTTCTCAAATCTCAATTGCCTGTAAACAATTGCCGGAGTAATTTTCTTAATTTTGTCAAACCATTTACAGCTTTGGTTCATGGTGCCATTAAGACACTAGTCTGAATGACATTCTCAGTAATGGCAGCCAGTGATGTCTGCATAGCCAGCAACGTTCTACACAACCACAAGTGAACGTGCAATTCATACAGGCAGTGTAATATAATGTGATCTAATCAGCTTGATGTCTTTAATAAGCATTCAGCAAATTGGAGTTTATTCAAACTTTTCTAAAAGGAATAGTTCACCGTAAATACTTCACATTATTCACTCACCCTCATGTCGTTCCAAACCTGAATTACTACTTCTTCCATGTTTTACAGAACAGCATGACTAATTGATCACAGAATATCATTTTTGGTGTAAACTATTACTTTAATCACTGCATCCATTCACAATGTATCCTTTTTACAGTATATGAGGGTGTGCTGCTTGTACCTCATTGCGATTCAAGATTTTAGATTTTCAAGGGCTTAGTATTAATTATCATCTCATTAAGTATGATATAACTCAGATGTGATATAGATATTATGAACCATATTATGAACATCGTTTCACTCTTAAATGAAGATTACATTTTTTGACAACATCTCCATCTTATCCCAGGATGAATAAACAGTGACCAAATGATACTCAGAGGGGGAAAAAATATAATTTTGTTAAGAAATGCATCAAGTAATCCTCAGCAAACTTTTGACCTGTTAAATGATGTATGCATAATACAGAGCAAAACCTAACAGCAGCTGTGTGGGCCGTTATAATTTATTTTGTGTTTTGTGCTACGTAACGAAAAAAACAATATTCTAACTCTCATAGTATGGCAATGAAAATGAAACAGAGATTTTTTATAATTTTTTTATTTTGGGAGTGTGATCCCGGTATAACGATATGTAACATTTACAAACTGTTCCCTCCAAACGCAAGTCTCCTCTTTTTTTAATAAAACCTTAAGTTGTGGGTTCTAACCTGAAGAGACACAACATGCACAAAACTGTGGATTGGGGTTTGACAGAACATAAGGTTTATCTGATGAAGTACTTACAAAAGCTTAGGAATATGAGCAAAACAGCCATCAGTGGTTAATGTTTGAAAAGGGAAGGGTAATTTAGTATTTGTGAAATGAACATCAAAATATAATCAGCCTTGTTACAGAAAATACAAAACGGTTAAAAGAAATGTTAAATACCACATTTGATTTGGTTAATGTTGGCATCCAGCTTGATTTTAATGTTCTCATTGTCAACCCACTCATCATAAAAACTGAAACTCTAAAAGAATCAATTAAAAAAGGCACATCAGCCAAGGTCACACACCGGCTGCTATTTTGCATGTAAATTGATAAAAAAAATGTTAATGTTATGCATTAGAGCAAACAAATTCAAGAAAAACATTCAAAACACTGATAATAGTTAACACGTTTCAAGATTTGAAGAAACAAAGGTTTAAAACAAAAAATGCACAACAGTGAACTACATCTATTTAGTAATCACTGTCAAACCCATAATGACCTTCACCAGTACATAAGCAAGAAAAACAATGAGTGCGTTTTATGAATATTTAGTGTCATGCTCCAAATTCCTCAGTCTGTGATGACTGTATGCCCCCCAAACCACTGGACGTTTTCAATCCGGGGTAGTTGATTGAATTAAAATCAATGACAATCCTGCCTTGCTTTGGTGAAATTGCCTGTTTTAAAAAAAAAAAAAAAACAACAACACAAAAAAAAAAAAAAAAAAAAAAAAAAAAAAAAAATATATCACTAAAGCATCATAATAATAATAATAATATTAATAATTCATTACATTTATATAGAGCTTCAGGAACTAACGCATTTAATTGTCAGGGGGTATCTCCTCAACCACCACCAGTGTGCAGCATCCACCTGAATGATGGCGGCAGCCATTAGGGGCGCCGAAAGCCACACACACACCAGCTGATTGGAGGAGAGGAGACAGAGTGATGAAGCCAATCAGTAGATATGGGAATTGTCAGGAGGCCATGATGATCAGAGGCCAATGGGCAAATTTGGCCAGGATGCCGAGGTCACACCTCTACTCTTTTGAAGCATGACCAAATAAAACAGTTTTTCACTCCAATCAAATCTGAGCCCTCCTTTTAAAATACCTTGATAAAAATGAGAGAAAGAGAATTCAATTCTTGTCCTCATTGTCACACTAGTAATTCACCTCAGCATGCTGGAGTTGAGGAAACCAATAACACACTAGACCTCATGAGAGAACACAAGCAGTAACCCCTCCATAAGGCAATCCCAGCGGGGACCGAGCACCCCAACATCTCATGAGAAAAAACACTGCCAAGAAGAACCAAACTAGCAGGTGGTAAACTCCCTATTTTCCCACTTATAGCCTTGTCTTCTGCGACTGCTCCATAAACCCTGCTTTTATTTTTTCCCTCTTCTTAATTCACCTTCTACCCCACTCTTTTTACTCTTCATTTGTTTTATTAATCCCTCACTCTCAGTGTGAGATGAGCTGGATGTAGCAAAAATCTATTCCTCATCATCGAACCTCTATAACAATAGAGACTAATACAAATAAAATCTCTACTGACAGCAAAAGTATTCAAAGACTTTGTCCACGAACAACCACAAAGCTTTGTCTCTCGCTTCCCCATGTTCCTTAATGCAAAGCCGGCTTCAGTGAATGTCTGAGCAAATCGATTCATCATCTCATTCAGAATTAAGAATGCAGGATTCTGCACAGCAATGGTGAGGTTTCAGTAAGACCTCTGTCCATCTTTCATTCCCTCTTCATATGCCACTGAAAAAAAAAAACACCTGAAAACAGTCTACAGCAGTTCACTGTTCAAGTCAAAGTAAAGTCTAAATCTTTTATTGGACACACACTGGTACTGAAACCTTTTTCCCACAGGACGAAACTGTGCATATTTAAAAATAAGAAATAAGGGGGGAAAAAAAAAAAGATGATTATGCAAGCTAAACATCAAAAAAATACATATATATATTAGGGCTGTGCGATATGGACAAAAAAAACCTATCACGATTTCTTTGATAAATTTCTGTGATTTAGCCTGGTGGGTTTTAGTTAAATGTGAGCCAAAATCATCACATTAAAAGAACCAAAGACTTAAAGCCTTCCGTCTGTGTGCATTGAATTAATTTAATACACGAGTTTCACAATTTCAGTTGAATTACTGAAATAAATGAACTTTTCCACGACATTCTAGTTTATTGAGATGCACCTGTATATACTATTTAGATCTATATATGTATTGTGTGTATGTATGTGTGTATGTATGTGTAGGGATGTATGTACAGTGGGGAAAAAAAAAGATTAGTAAGCACCCATTGTGCAAGTTCTCCCACTTAAAAAGATGAGTGAGGCCTGTCATTTTCATCATAGGTATATCTCAACTATGAGAGACAAAATGAGAATCACAGTAAATCACATTGTAGGATTTTTAAAGATTTATTTGCAAATTATGGTGGAAAATAAGTATTTGGTCAATAACAAAATTTCATCTCAATACTTTGTTATATACCCTTTGTTGGCAATGACAGAGGTCAAACGTTTTCTGTAAGTCTTCACAAGGTTTTCACACACTGTTGCTGGTATTTTGGCCCATTCCTCCATGCAGATCTCTAGAGCAGTAATGTTTTGGGGCTATCGCTGGACAACACGGATTTTCAACTCCCTCCAAGATTTTCTATGGGGTGAGATTTGGAGACTGGCTAGGCCACTCCAGGACCTTGTAATGCTTCTTACGAAGCCACTCCTTCTTTTGCCCGGGCGGTGTGTTTGGGATCATTGTCATGCTGAAAGACCCAGCCACGTTTCATCTTCAATGCCCTTGCTGATGGAAGGAGGTTTTCACTCAAAATCTCACGATACATGGCCCCATTCATTCTTTCGTTTACACGGATCAGTCGTCCTGGTCCCTTTGCAGAAAAACAGCCCCAAAGCATGATGTTTCCCCCCATGCTTCACAGTAGGTATGGTATTCTTTGGATGCAACTCAGCATTCTTCTCCTCCAAACACGACAAGTTGAGTTTACCAAAAAGTTCTATTTTGGTTTAATCTGACCATATGACATTCTCCCAATCTCTTCTGGATCATCCAAATGCTCTCAAGCAAACTTCAGACAGGCCTGGACATGTACAGGCTTAAGCAGGGGGACACGTCTGGCACTGCAGGATTTGAGTCCCTGGCGGTGCAGTGTGTTACTGATGGTAGCCTTTGTTACTTTGGTCCCAGCTCTCTGCAGGTCATTCACTAGGTCCCAACGTGTGGTTCTGGGATTTTTGCTCACAGTTTTGTGATCATTTTGACCCCACGGGGTGAGATCTAGCGTGGAGCCCCAGATCGAGGGAGATATCAGTGGTCTTGTATGTCTTCCATATTCTAATAATTGCTCCCACAGTTGATATCTTCACACCAAGCTGCTTACCTATTGCAGAGTCAGTCTTCCCAGCCTGGTGCAGGTCTACAATTTTGTTTCTGGTGTCCTTTGACAGCTCTTTGGTCTTGGCCATGGTGGAGTTTGGAGTGTGACTGTTTGAGGTTGTGGACAGGTGTCTTTTATACTGATAACAAGTTCAAACAGATGCCATTAATACAGGTAACGAGTGGAGGACAGAGGAGCCTCTAAAAAGAAGAAGTTACAGGTCTGTGAGAGCCAGAAATCTTGCTTGTTTTGTAGGTGACCAAATACTTATTTTACCGAGGAATTTACCAATTAATTCTTAAAAATCCTACAATGTGATTTTCTAAGATTTTTTTTTCTCATTTTGTCTCTCAAAGTTGAGGTATACCTATGATGAAAAGTACAGGCCTCTCTCATCTTTTTAAGTGGGAGAACTTGCACAATTGGTGGCTGACTAAATACTTTTTTGCCCCACTGTAGTATGGATGTATGTATGTATGTAGTATGTATTAATAATATATATATACACACACACACACCCATATATATATACACCACACACGATATAGGCCTGGGCGATAAAACTAATCTATTTATCGAAGGTTACAAGAATTTTTTTTCCGTATATAGCGCACACAGCAAACACAGCCTGTGATGAGGAGATTGTAAATAAAGAATGAATATTAGTCGAATTTAAAATAAACATTTGCATTTAGGTGTGCATCAGGGAGCGTCATCAGTGGGGCGCGAGATGCGGGGATAATGATGTAAGTGGTGTTGTTGCATTTTAATGTTTTGTTAGCCTAGCCCACGAGACGCACCGCTGATGCGTTATTCATTCAAAATATTAAAGAAATATAGTAGCTCAATGCAGAGAAGATCTTGATTAGGTTAAAACGAAACCAAGCCATTCACACAAAACGCATATTCAGCGCATTTTTTAGTCGGACAAATATGACTGCTGCACTCGCGTCACACAAGAGATGTATAGAAAGCCATGCAAAGTTAAAACAGTTTAAACTTTTAGAAAACACGTCACGAATTTGTGGAGGTTTATTCCTTTTCACTGCGTCTCATGTTTTAAAAGCAATCTCTGTGATGGGCAATTCGGCTCTCTGGATTAAGCAATGCATAAATACATTATACTATTTTGTTCATAATTGTTTACGCAATTTACAAAATTATATTTGATTTTTATGAGTTAATTTAGGCGTAATGCACGTTTTTTTATAGTTACTTCCTTGCGTTGACAATTTAAATGCGCTGCATTATTTTGTTCATTGCGCCCTCCTGTGGCCTCGGGAAACAAGCCAAAAGTTTCCTCAAGACCTATTTAATCAGCATATAAAACATTAGAAATTAGATATTTGTTTAATTTTTATTTTGTGTTTGATTGTTAAAACAAAAAAAAATGTGTTGTTTGTCTCAACAAATTGGGTTTAATTAAAAATAGTGGTTAAAATGTTAAAAAAAATTCTATTGCTCTTTGTTTTAAAAAAATAATTATCGATACCGAACGATATGAAACATATCGTTGAAACATTTTTTTAGCTATATCGCCTAGCCCTTAAATACCCTATAGCTGTGCAATCAAAGAGCTGAAGCCATGGAAATGCAGAGATTGAGCAGGCCAAATTCACAGTAATGCTGGAAGTATTGGAGAACAACCTTCAAAAAGTGGCAGCAGGGGAATTAACCCTGCTACCCTCAAAGACAGGCAAGAGGCATGAAAGTATCTTCAAGGATTTCCTGATTTTCATCTTCAGGCGGATCTACTCTTTTTGTCTCCTCAGGCTCATGTCCCCCTAGTCCTATTTGATCTGACTCTGATGAAAGGCTTCAGAGTATATTTACCGTGCATCTATATATAGCGTGTACATACAACTGGGGAGATGAGATTTCCATCCTGTCCGCTCTTGCTGTGGTTCCCGCTGGCTCCCTCTATCTTAAAGAGGACCGTGTTTGGACTGCAAACCCCACAGAGAGTTCAGTTAAGTTGTCAGTTAACCCTGTGTCTCATCAGGGGTAAAAAAGTGAAGAACTTCTAAATTCACATTATACGTGTCGAAGGCTGTTAAATGTTTGCGTTTACATTTTGCTCTTTTAGTCCCAGTGCTTTTGAACTTTATGCTGACACCTAGCACGATATGGGGTGGGCAATATGACCGAAATCTTATTTCATGATATGATAAATTTTATTTCACAATAACAATATATATCATGATTTAGTTATATGTTAATTTTTGTTATTAAAAAACAAAAACAAATTACAAACAACTGGACAAATACAATAAAACAAAGATACAAATAAAGGGGTCATGAACTGCCTTTATTATTTTGTACTGTTCTCTGAGGTCCACTAATAATGTTATCAAGATTTTTACATCAAAAACCATCATAATTTAGAAGTAATCGGCTATTTTCTGTTCTGTTTTGACCCCCTCATCGGAACACTCGGTTTGAATAGGTGTGGCAGATTGTAGAAGTAAATGCCCACTGCTATGATTGGCTAACAGTTGTGTATGTTTGACAGCCTACATCATTCACAGATAGACGCTGCTGTGATTTAGGTCAAAAACGCATAAATACTCCGTACAGATCAAACGATCTGTAATAACAAAGCAATAGTGATCATGTAATAAAAACAGTTACTCACGCTTTTGTGTTGTGACATTACTGTCAGATCCAATATATTCGGCACAGCAACGTCTTTTAGTTTCAGTCTTTCTGAAAATCCTACATTGAATTGTGCTTTGTTTGCAAACGAATCCGTGGTAAAATGACATGAACAAAGGACCAAGTTCTTACTGATGTGGTCTGGATCTTCATTAAAAATAAACTTCATACACTCTTTCCTAATGTTGGGATCAGAAAAAGGGCAATGCAAAGACTGTTTTTCCACAACTTGGCACTGCACAGTTAACTTCGGAGCCATCTTTATTGTTTGGTTTCTGCATAGACCTGTGTTCGCTTCTCGTTGTTTACCACACCAAGTGTGGATTCGGGGGCGGGGATAAACAGGCAGTGATTGATCTTCGCGGAGGCAGGGTTTAGCCCACACGATTGTAAAAAGTGAGGCATTCCAGAAACTGTCGTTTTTTTTTTTTAGCCGATTGGTTCAATCTAAGCTGTTTAGACTAACGAGAATAGTTTTGAGTTCTGAACCGTACAGGATGTTTTTAATACCGGTAGTATATTATACCTCTTATATGTCAAAACATCAAGGGAATTTTGATTTCTCAGTTCATAACCCCTTGAATTAATGTACAGTTCAAGAAATACTACAGAACATACAATAGTCAAAAATAAAAGCTATATCACTGTAAATAATTAAATGTAAATTGTTAAATAGATCTTATTTTAAAGATAGATACAAACATATCAGTTAAGAGTAGTGAGTAATTGTTTTTCTTTGTGTTTGATTAAAATTAATGACACAAGCAGCAGCGGGTTTATATGTACTGTCACTTAAAGGGTCACCCAAAATAAAATTATGTGTAGCTTACTCGCCCTCAAGTTGTTCCAAACCATTTCGATTATTATTCTGCTGAACACAAAAGATGACATTTTGAAGAATGTGGGTAACCGAACAGTTGCTTTTCCCCAATGACTTCCATAGTTTATTTTTTCCCTATACTATTGAAGTCAATGGGGACTATCAACTGTTTGGTTACTCAAATTCTTCAAAATGTTTTCTTTTGTGTTGTGATATGGTTTAATTTCCTATGGAGTATGAGCCATATGCAGACTTTTACACAGTGCTTACTCATTCTTCCCCAAGCGTTTTTCCGAAGGCTCACAGAAGCTTTTTGAGGCTTTAGGTCAAACATACACCCACACATCTGAGGGTCGGGCTCCGTAACAGCCTTGATTGTACAATCATTCGGGCCAGTAAGAACTGACAGGAATGCAAATTAAGCTTCTTAATTTCCAAGCCACACACCAACCCCTTACTAAGGTCAAACTCGAGAGACTCACTTGTACGTGATGCCCGCCAAGTTAAGGAGCCGTCTGGAGGCAGTCATTTCTGGAGTGTTATGGTATTTGTCTGACAAATAGATCACATCCTTTATACCTGTAAGGCAAAAACAGCAGAAGAATAGAGTGGGTCAGACAAAAGCACACTTGCACACACACAAACAAACAGACAGAGAAATTTAAACAAACAGGCCCAAGGAGAACAGGGACCCAAAATAGCCTGTTAGGAATGAACAAGAGCTTGCGCTCGGGGGAGAAAGAAGGGAAGTCGATAACTTGTCGCTGCAGGCTCAAGCCAATATCAACCAATCCCAACTGAGACCAAATCTGCCCTGCTGGTGTCTTTAAAACACGTGGTGAATTTGGCTGCACCCCCACACATCCTGCTGACTACTCACAAGCGGCCCACATGAGGCGATTCTATAAAAGGCCCCGTTAGCCAAGCTTTACAGAGAAATGTGAGGAATCTGGTGAAACCACTTAGACTCCCCTCTTGCCCTTAATGCTTTCAGGAGGTGAAAAGAGAAGTCCAACATTGCCAACGGTTGTTGCAATCGCAGATGAATATACCGGAGAAAAACACACCCACCCCCCAAAATACACACCGTCTCCATCATGTACGTTTATCTGCACAGGAGGAGAGAAGTGCTCTGATCGAAGGCAAAATTACTTGCACAGAGTGAATTCCACCTGTCATTAAAGGCTGTCATCACAAGCATGGGGCCTCTCCATGGTATTACTTGAACTATTTTTGAGAGGGAACAGATGAAATTACCATGGAGCAGCCTCCCTATGCCATCTTAAAACCATTTTGTTGGTGACATTTTATGGTGCAGAAGGGGGGAAAAAAGACTTTGTATATCCAAGTCTACGGGCTATTTAAAATAAAAAGCAAACACTCAATCGTGTCCATAAAATAAAATAAAATAAAAAGTTTAAAATGTTCTAACTAAAAGGAAGTCAGAAGAAATTGCAGTAGTGTTTCCATGTAAACACGTCTTTTCATGAAAAGAACATAAGAATAAGCATCGGAGCTGCTTAAAACACTTCCAAGACGACAAGCTGTCCAACAGAAGGGAAGGCTCTGATGGAAGGTGGAGCAGAACTCTGGAGATGCTACGTTTCCAGAATGCTCTCTGGAGATGAGGTGACAGTACAGTCCCTCAGTCCCTCCAAAAACAGTCATAGGAAGTGACAAGATGGCAGCTGCTTGGAAACTGAACACTTTAATTCCTCAGAGAAAGGAGAGGCTCTAAAGCAGTGATTCAGAAACTGACGTGGCTGGCACAGAGGAGCCAAAGTGCAGGGGGACATCAACATGGGAGCCAGAGAAAGTGAAAATGATTTGGTGTCATTTCATTCTGTGAGATTGAAAGATGGACACATTTGAACGGCATTCAAAAAGAGCAGGAACACTTTCTCACTGGAGGAATAGCTACAGAATTAGATACAGAGAGGGGTGTGTGTGTAATATCTGGGGACTTCACTTTCTTAATACCCACATCTCATTTACTATGAAAAAAAAAACTGGAGATGGAAAAACAGTGGAAAAACGTTCAATTCTGTACAAGAAGAGTTGTCAAATGACCAACACGGCACACATTTAAGAATACGACTAAGGCAAATTAAAGCAGTGTCTCTGGCACAAAATGCATATCGATGGCACCAAAATACTGGAAAAACCTTCATTCTAATAAATCCCTCTGGTTATAATTAAATTATGCTACAGTTTTCCATTAGAGAAGCACAGACTAGCAATATCAAAAGGTTTACCATGCACAAATAAACAAGATACAGCCCGGTTGCCTTTATAAGAGAATCAAGGTGGATTCGCATTCCAAGTCTACTAATATTCCCCTTTATCCTCGTGTTTTTTCCATGCAGAGGCTTTTCTGTTTCCTCATATCATGGCATGGGGCTTTACAACTTCTAGTAAACAAACGCGGCCATAACACCTTCAAAATGAACAAACAGCGATGACACCCCTGACTCAATTCTTTTAAACTCAGCATTCAAACATTAAACATCCGCTTTGTTCAGCTCCATCTGATTGCCATCATCAGAGGGCGTTTTTTAATGAGGTTGGATGTTCATTTTTAGCCGCATTTTGTTGCATCCTATAGAGTGCAAGGAGACGAAAGGGAGAGAAAGTGCTGTGTGTGTTCCTTAATGATGCCAGAACATTGAGAGGAAGCTGACACCCCACTGAGAGATGGGCCAGGGCAAGGCCAAGCATCCTGAAGATCAGACAGCATTGGAGCGTGTGTCATGCTATCTTCAGCACACAGCTTCAGTAGGCTTTGCCACAAGAGTACATGGAGGGGGATCAGGAAAAGCAAACCAAAGAAAGAGAAAGAGAAGATGAGGACAAAAAGACTTGGAGGGGAGGAGAGAGACTAGGGATGGGGGTGTTAAGAGAGTTCAACAGATAAGAGGAGATTGAAAATAACAACAGAGCAGGGTTTGGAGAAGGAAAAATAAGAGGAAGACAACCTGTCACCATGTAGGCCATTGAGAACCTCGGTTTCCACCTGTCTTATCCGTCATTTTCATTTTCATGCAGCCACATCAGCACTGACACAAAGGCTCAAATATCGGAGCAGAAATGCTGATCCTGTGTGTGAAGTGCAAAGACGGAATGGAATAAATGCATAATGCTTGCTATGCAATCCAATAGGGGTGAAAGGGTTGCCAAAAAAAGTTTGATGCTCAGGGTTCGTACCACGTTGCACCTTGTGTCTTTCTCAGAAAAGATAAATATTAAATGTGTTTGAAAAGTGCCTGTTTTCAAGCATAATAACAGTAATCCTTGTCACTAAATCTCTGTACTGTTAAGAGGACAAAGAAACCAAACATAAGAAACCATGAACTAAAAAAGTTATTTGATATATCTCAGACTATACTTGAGGCATATAAGTAGCAGGCGGCATTCGGACTGGGTGAACAATCAATAGGAATTATTTGAGAGCACATGCATGCTCTTAGTCACACTTCACGACACGCATGAGAGACAAAGCCAGCTGCATTTTGTTAACTTAAAGAAAAGCTTAAAGAGGGTAAACAACTCTTTTACTCAAATTATTCTCACTGGAGCGGTGTTGGTGCTAGTATTAAAAAATTATTTATTTTAAATGCACCTAGGTCAATATATCGGCCGATATTTGGCATTTTTCAAATATCGGCATTGGCCGATAAGTTTTTCTGTTTGGCCGATGAGTTCGAGGCGGGACTTTTATTTTGACGGCACTGAGAGAGGCAGCACCTGCGCACACAGTGTTCACATTCTCCTTGTTCGCTGTATTCGTTAACAGTTCTGTCTAATATGGACAGAAATCCGTCTAATAATCAGAAAGAACTGTTAAACAAAGGAATTAAAATGTATACAAAAAAGTATTACGATTGCTTTTATATTATTAGTTATAGAAAGGCAAACATAATACTTTCTCGTTTTCCATCAGGCTCCGCAAAAATATGAATTATGTAATTAGCACACTTGAAATGACTAACGACCATTATTTCAAGAAATTGTTCCGCGTTCCCCTGCGCAAAACTTCGTCGGATTCCAGTGTGAGATCTTGGACGTGTGCATGTGTAGACTGCATGATCGGGTTTCTGTGTGACGATCGGTCGTGCGAATGAATGTGACAGGAGGGAGTTCAGCTTCACTAGAGAGCGCGATCGACAAACTGAAAATAGGATTATCATTATGCCCCCCGTGCTTCATGCTTTGCCATGTCATAATAATGTCATTGTCACTGCGTGCTTTGAATGGTGTTACTTTGGCTTTATTTGAAAAAATATGATTCATAAATCCCAATACACACAAACTTCCCAGATAGGGAGTGGTATGTGTTCTGGTACTGTAGAACGGTGTTTAGTTCCTTTTTAATTTCTTTTTATTAAATATTATTGTTAAAAAATTCGGTCATTAAAATTACAGCATGATTTTTCTAAAAATTGATTTTAACCTTTCAAATGACTTATAATTACTAAAGATTCATGAAAATAATAAAATTATACGGCCATCCTGCTTTCAGAGATATCGGCATCGGCTGTCAAAAAAACAAAATCGGTCGACCACTAGTTGTAATGATATTCAAACCGAATATGCGTGCAGAGTCTTCATGTCTAGCACAGTCAAGTTCGCTTGTGAAGCCACTCATAGCCTTTTGTGGAACTGTAAGTTGCAATATTGTTTATATAAAATATTGTGTATAGATTATCTCATATGCATTTGGTTGAGTTACGCTGCAGTAAAGCACTTCATTGTAGGACTACTATGGTGATTATCTCTTCAGCGCGAGGAGCACAATCAACAATGCAGAATATTAATAACTATGACTGGGGCTGTCATATACATAACATTATAATGAGAACACTATTATAGCCTAATAAAACGCTTTTAGAGTTTAGTTGCAGTGTTTCTGCATGTTGTTGCGTGGAGAGCGTGTCCACAACAGGAGTTAAGTTACATATTCAGAGCAGCACAGACACGTTCACTTGTGCATTCGTGTCATTTTGTGCAGATCTAAGTCGTAATATTAGGGTTACGTAGCATAAATAACGATGTGTATCGTATAGGAGATAAATCTGAGGAGTTAAATCCCCGTTGATTAAAAACCCGCTATCAAAGTGCTTCATTTGTACTGGTGATCTTCAGCACGTGCAGCTCAAAACAGAAATGCAGAACATTATTAACTATGACTTGGACTGTCAACATAACATCATAATGAGAGCAATATTGTAAAAAATGTTGTGAATTCTTAGGGTTAAGCTGACGTTTTCAGTGTGTTATTACAAAGAGCACATCCACAGGAGGACACATTCTGACTACGTAACTTAGTTCAAGTTCACTTGTGCTTGATTTTGTACAATATAATCAGGGCCTGAATTTCGCTGCGGGATTGCGGGCATTGCGCGTAATTTTACACATTCCCACAGGTTTTGCGATTATAAAGTGAAAAAAAATTCCCACAAACAATTATGCACTATAGCATGTAAACAGTGAGAGTGATTGGGATTGAGTGGTACCGCGTCTTCTAGTTAAAAGTTAAAAGTGAATCTAGTGTTCTTTAGCATTGCTGGTGCCATGCCATGAACCCCACCCCCACAGCAAACAGAACCAAACCGTGGCTCCAAAACCGTGATCTGAACCGAACCGTGCCATTGGTGTATCGTTACACCGCTAATGGTGACAGGCGGATTCATCCAATGTGTGGTAAAGGGGACTTTCTGAATTGACATAAGCAAGAGTGAAATAAAAAATAACAGAACTAAACTAACAAAAACATGCAACTAGTAATAGCAAAAATATATCAGTAGCAGGTAAAATTTAAAAAAAAAAAAAAATTTTAAACTTATCAGTTTGTTGTTGAAATATAAACATTTAAACCGTGGTGAAAATAAAAACTTGTTTTCCAGACAGATTTATTCAAACACACTTCAAATAAAGTAAACGAGTACAAAATATAAAGAATATGGTGCATATATTTTGCTAAATTCCCCTCTTTAGCAAAATAAGTTCATGGACACTGAATGACTTAACTAAGGCAAATGTTACATTACATTGTTTACAAGCGATTTTAATGACGTCTTTCCACAGTTGAAAGACTGATTAAGCAAATGCATGAGATATGATACATTTCAGTAAGTTGTATCGCTTCTCTCAACATACTTTCTGATGTTAATTCATGTTTATTTAATGCTATATAACTAGTAGTAATGAGGAAGAGATAACTGGTTCACTTGACGCTTGCACCGAGGCAGATCCTTCACACCACATTAAAGAGCATCAAAACCATGTTTATTATTGAAAGCTGAGACTTTGTTTTTTATTTCCATAAAAACTAAGTCATCAAACACTGGAGAAATGCTAATTAAACATCACCGTTTTTGGTCAATTTTGGCCCTCCAAAACTATTTCATCCAAATCCGTAAGTTGCTGGAATTTTGGTGCATCACCAATTAATCTTCTTAATGCACAGTGGAAATGAAAGTGTTGAATGAAAAACCAACATGCATATCATGAAACACACACACAGTCATAAACACAAGTTCAGACAAACTCTCACCTGCTTGAATAATGAGTTTGGCGCACTCGTTACAGGGGAAGAGCGCTACATACATGGTGCAACCCTTGACATCTGCCGAGTTCTTATTCATAATGGCGTTCAGCTCTGCATGGCACACTGCAACAAAACATGTTAGAAATGCAACAAGACTTGTTAGAATGTTCAGAATTCATGAATGCACATACATGCAGCACAGAATGATGCGTCGATGCTATGATTAATATCTCTGCTTCACAACAAACTTGGATTGAGCTTTCTTAGCTCGTCAACATTGTACCACTCCACCACAAAAAGGCTCCAGTCACCAGTTCACAGTTAAAAAGGAAAAAGATTTCAAAGCATGAGTCTGAACAGATGTCAGCTCTCCACAACATCACCCAGAAAAAGCCCTGTCTAATCACTCACTCTGCTCGCCTTAATTACGGAGAATGAATTGGCCCATCAGCAGTGGCACATTACCATTGCACCACGAAACACGACACGTTTATTTTGGCAGAGCTTCAGCACAAGGCAGAGAAAGAGAGAGAGGGCATGTAGTTATGATGGAAGGGAGATGTCAGTAATTCACACAACTACACACACACACTCATTGTGTGTTTTAACTGAAAGTAGGCACACACACAGCTAAGTGCGAACACATGATGATGATGATGATGATGATGATGATGATGATGATGAGGAGTACAATCAACCGTGCAAATGTGGGAGGGACTGAGCTCTTAAATCAAATGTAACATTTAATACATGTATATTACTATTAATTTGACTGAACTGTCATATTTAAAAAGGTAGTGAAACATTTTCAGGATAAACAACCAGCGGATAAATATCACAGCAGATTATGCTTTATAAATCAAGAGAAGCAGAAGTCATGATTGCGATTTAAATACAATTCATCGCGCAGCCCTATCTGAACAGAACCAACACTGAACTGACTTGAGCTAAATGACAATATCTGAACTCCATCGTTGAATTTCCATAATTGATTCAGCTATTCATGTTAATCTCTGTGAAGCTGCTTTGACACAACCCGTTTTATATAAAGCATTATAGAAATACAGTTGATTTGACTAGTATGCAAGATATTGTTATTAATGGAATGCACAGCTTTAACGAACATCATTCTCTCTGGTTGCAGCATATAAGCCTAATCTTCTATTAAAGAATAAGGTGAAAGCGACTATGTTCACAGGGAAAATCAAGTAAGGAAGGAAGGATAGTAAGAGGATTTTTTAGTATTTCAGTACCCTCTAGTGGCACAATACTGTACAGAAACTATAACTATTGCTCATACTCAGTATGCAAACATTTATGCCCATCAAGTTAGCCTCTCTAAAACTTGAAAATTTAAATTTAGCAAAGATGCAAATTGTACTGTTTTGCATTTAAAATTATGGAAATGAAAGTTGTATATTGTACTGCAGATTTTGATTCAGTTATGCCATTAACAATGTTTCACAAAGTCTTGTACTTTTTTCTGTGTTGGGTGGTCTTTGCCTTCATGTTGTGCATGATTACATACATTTGTGTAATGCACACCAAGCCATGGAATATCCCTTAACTAATCTTCTTATATTTTAATCAAACATTTATGACACTTCATAAATGAAGCAAAAAAAATATGGTAATTATTCATAATGGTCAAAACCCTAAGGCCTGGTTTCACAGACAGGGCTTAGGTTAAGCCAGGATTAGGCCATAGTTCAATTAGGACATTTAAGTAGCTTTTATAAATGTGCCTTAGATAAAAACATTACTGATGTGCATCTTGAGACAAATCAATGGCACTGAAAGATTTTAAGATCAGTCAGTGCAAGTTTCTTTCAGTTTTCTTTTTTTGGTGATTTTATCGGCCGATATGATCCTGTCGCAGATATATAGGTATCGGCGAATATGCCGCCGATATGAAATCTTTTTTACAGAACATAAGACGCAGATAAAATGCTTGTAAATGGAGTAATTACGTAGTACACTCCATTGTTTGTACTGGCGACCTGGACAAAATGCTTAAGCTTAAGTGTATGGAATACAAAGGGAAAAACTTGTGAACGGCCATGGCGTGGCAGATCACACCGATCGAGTGTATGTCTGCAGCCACCTTTCGAATGAGACCAACACCAGCGTTCGATAGCCGAAAGCCGGGAGTTTAGGGTATATTAGGTCACTTCACACTATCTAGTAAGTTTCGTCTGGTGTGGAAGACAGAGCGCAAATGTGAATTAATTTTCCTTAGTGGAATATAAACTTAACTTCTGTTTAAAGGGGTCATTTGATGCGATTTAAATGTTTCCTTTCTCTGTGGAGTGTTACAAGCTGTTAATGAATAGATAAGATCCCTGAAGTTGCAAAGACTAAAGTCTCAAACCCAAAGAGATATTCTTTATAAAAGTTAAGACTCGTCCACGCCCTCCTAAAATGCCTTGTTTAAACATGCCCCCACATGTCTACGTTACTATGTGGGAAGATTTGCATAATGTTGCCCAAATGTTCACACAAAGAAAGAGGCGTCACTTTATTGTTGCTGCCACCACCGCCACCATGTTGTGAAGACGCTGTGCTTCGTTGTGAAAGCGAAAAAACTACTTTGTTTGCCTTCCAAAAATGGACACGACTAGATCAGTGGTTAAGTTGTATTTACAAACACTGTTTCAGAACGGTTCAACCCAAATATTCAGATGTGTGCAGCACATTTTATGGAGGACTGTTTCTGATACTGGGAGAGTAGACTACAATGTTCTGTTCTGACTCACAGACTGAAAGTACATTTTCATATTTAAAGAATTTGCAACTGAAGATTCAAACGCGAGTTTTGAGCAGTGTAGAGTTGTGCTTGTTGTTTGGCATTTCTACGATCACAAATGCAGACATGGTTTCAAGTTTACGTGGCGCGATGCAACGCAACACATAAAAAGACAATATAAGTCAGTATAATCCGTAATTATGTCCCCACTGGATGCAACAAATGCCTCGTTATAATGGGTTTTATTGGTTTTGTCTCGTCGCGCCGGGACACGGCATCACAGTATGGTAAGGGGCGTAACATTTCCGTCACACGCTTGAGGTATTCGGCCAATCAAAACGCTCTGGATAGCTGGCCAATCACAGCACACTCGCTTTTCAGACCGATGAGCTTTGTAAAAATCTACATGTTTCAGAAAGTTGGGGCATAGAAGAGAAACAATAATGAACAGTATATGGAAAATAATGTGTTTTTACTTTAAACCGCATAAACATTACACCAAATACACAAAATAATGTTCTTTTTAGCAACATCATATGACCCCTTTAAGTGCACTGATGTCAGACTCATTTTGGATAAAGTTTATTGTTAAATGCCCTGCCTCAATTACATATCTTTGTCACATCATAAGTATTTGATCACCACATTTGAGTGATCATTGCAAAAAATGTGTTTATGTATATATATTAGGGCTGGACGGTATATCGCGTTTGTACGATATATCGATATTTTCTTATCGGCGATCAAAAGGAAGGCAGGCAATACCGTTCTATCCCATGAACCCCCAGTATTTTGATAAGCGAAGAGAATCTGAAAATATAGCGGAGGACACAGACTGCGCTGCTGCAGAGAAAGTACATAAACCCAATTTGTTCTAAAAGGTGACAAGCTTTAATTAAGGCCTTTAAAAAATGGTAAGACATAGTTTATCGTTTTGTTTCGCATATTAAGCAACTCAGCCCATCATATGCTCTGACAGAAAGGCTGCATGTGCCGCTGACAGAGACACTAGGCTATTTGCGCTGTTTAATGTGTTTGAGATGTGTTGTTTTCCTTAATGCATAACTTACATGTCACATGTATATCCTCCATCTGTAAATGTTAGAAAGTCGTGGAAATATTTCTATTTTGTTGTCAGAAGTGCATGAGCCTTCTGCTTCGGGATTCTCACTAAACTTCACAGACTTCGGTGAACGAGCGCCAAACAGACAGAGCTCAATTAAATAGGAGCGCAATAATTCTGACTAAAATATACATGCCGCTGAAATATTTGTAGTTGGACAATAGATGTGGCATGTAGAATTTTAAACATGCAAGTAAGTTATTTTTGACAGCACTGACAGTAAAGTGACGGTTAATGGGGTAACAAAATCGACTAACTACAACCTCAGCTGTTGTGCTCAATTCATTTTAATTTTAGTTTAGTGAATTTAACTTCTGCTTTAAGCCATATTTTTGTTTTTAGATTGCAATGTTATAATGTTAGAATGAAATGTGGTTTTAACACTTTTTTGCACATTATATAAATGCTTACATGGTTACATTCACTTTATTTGTGTTCATAGCCTTTAATATGCATTGTTTTTTTGGACAACATTGGGCGGTAAGTGATATATACATATATATTAAATACAATTTTTAATCCAAATACAAAAACTTAAAAACCAAGATGTATACCGTATATCGCAAACCGGACAAAAAATACAGAGATATTAATTTTTGCCCATATCGCCCAGCCCTAATATATATTCTGTTTATGTATATACTGTATTCTATATATAGTACCAGTCACACGAATGGGAAAGTTCCTCCCACAACTTTAACTGGTCTGATACTAGAATATAACAAAGACTATCAGCCGATTATATAGATATTTTTTACCCCTCATATAGGCCCCCAAAAACCCATATCCGTCGGGCTCTAGGTAAAACAGTCAATAATGCCATATATCCATATTTCTTAGACAATTAATCGTCAGCCAAATTTTATAATCGTGACAGCCCTAGTTATGATGCTGTGACACTGTTACACATGGGCATATGCTTTTTTTTTTACTATACCAGTAAGACTTAGGCAAGCACCTAGAACACCTTAGCAACCGCCCTAGCAACATGCTAAATCAGAAATGAAATTAGAAACGAAACAACAGAAATAATGAATAAATAAATAAACAATCCCACTCTGAAAACCTAGCCAACTGCTACAGCACCTACTCTAGACTGCCTGAACTCTTTCATTTTTTTAGAACATGTAAAAATCTAGCTCTGACCTATTTTATGAACAAACTACAACTATTCTATATAAACAATTGGTTGAAATTGTTTTACCTGTACTTTGAATTAACTAATACATACTTTTAATTAATAGTATTAAAAAATGCCCTGTGGCGCTTATCTTTAATCTATCCCTTGTAAACATTGCAATATAATAATCAACTTATATTGCTTGATTATACAAAAGATAATCCAAACTATTGTCTCTAAGACTATGAGGAACTTCATACCGACTCTAAACGGTTTACCTTTATTGTGCCACATTGGTGCATTAAGGGAGACAGAGATATGCCAAATTAATCCTTTGTAAAGAATTAATGTACCATCACTCAGCATGAAATTGAACTCTATGCCTAAGTGAGCCACAACTGCAAATAAGATTTTTTTAACGATTTTTATTTTCATAAATCATGTCAGAGAGGTGTGATTTTACACTAAATACTTTCCACAAAATGCATCATTACAATTTGAACAACTCGTGATAAATAAACACTTTCCAGCATAAAGCACAGATTTAAGTAACAGTCTCACGTGCGCACAGCACCAGAGTAGTTTCGTTTTGAGTGAAAACAGGGCAGAGAAGCTGGGAGGTTTTAAAAGAGTGCTAAGGGAATTATACAAATGAATATATGAATTAATTAATTATATGAATGTACCTCTGAAGGTTCTGACTGTCTTAAGAAACGATTCGATGGCATTTGTTTTCATCTTCGCTCCATGTAATACCTAAAGGAAGTGTTCTTAATTGCACTACTGCTTTGTCCACGGAGTTTACGGGAAACAGCTGTAATTCAGCTTTTCCATAAGCGCCACCTGCTGTCAGAGAGTGGATTTACAGAGACCTATATTTACATTCAGCCTGTGTGCAGTTTCTGTCTGGCCAAAAATGGACCGAATTTGCATGCCCTGCTGTAAATTTTGACCGGTTGATGAAAAACAAGCTTATGTGGATTCTACACATTTAAACCATTCAGATAAGTTATCGAGAATTATTTATGGAGCAGATAAAAATACATCTAATCATTTATTAATCAATTATCATTTTGACTTATCTTTTCTTTATTTAAAAGGCTGAAATGTGAGGTTTACCTTTTTATGAAACTTTTTCAAAGCTTTATTTGAACATCAACATTAGATATTTCAACATGCTATTAAAACTGTTGTCAGTCAAGTTGTCATTAAAAATCCAAACATCATTGGTAATGTTAATGTTTTATTGATTATGCAAACAAAAAGTAATTTTATTCGTTGTTTGTCGATTTTTAAATATAAAACTTGGTGAAGTGATTTATGTGTCTGTACTTTTTTTAACATCTACAGCACATTTTAACAATACCGTGATAATACTGATAACCGTGATCATTTTGTTCACTATAATCGTGATAAGAAATTTTCATACCGTTACATCCCTAATTATTTAAAAGAGAAAAAGGGAATTGTATAATAGAAATAATTCTAAGGAACAGAATTATTTAAATCTAAAATGTGTCACAATATTTCTGTTTTTTATTATATTTTTTGATCAAATAAATACAACTGAGCATGACAGACGTCTTTCAAAAATATATATTTTTTAAATCTTATCAACCACAAACTTTTGAAAGGCAGTGCACTGAATCTGAAGAACACAATCCTATCATCATTTCACACAATACATAATTTCAGATTAGCCCTCACCTTTAAAGACACGCTAATTCTTAATTACATTTGAAAAACTTGGAATCACAAAGTCTAAAATCCCAATGTCAAAGGGCAGAGCAGATACTGTATGGTTGAAAATCATTAAACCTCTGAAAGGTGGTTAGTACAATACAAACACATCGCCCATCAACAGTAATCTGACTGCCTTAGTTCCGTACATTTTTGGCTTCTTTTCAAACATATGAGACATCAGAAAAGTTATATCGATTAAACTGGACTATTCTACATAACCATCACATGACAAAAAAAAAACTTAAAAAAAAAACTGAATGAAGTCTGCGGAACCAAGTCAAAACCAATTTTCTGTATTCAATTAAAATTTTTGGTCACTTTGTGGAGTCCAAATTAGTTGGCTTTGTTTGAAAAAAAATTCTACCTAAGCCTGACCACTGACAACAGAAACAAAGGAGAAATACAAGTCACGAACAGTTCAGAGGATCATCCAAGTGCCAGACTGATAAATCCTCTCCAAAGTTTCACACCTTCCCTTTGGCAGTACGACCCATTCAAAGTCTCGAGTTGGCATGTGCCGCCTTTAGGAAAGCCAGCTTCAGCTCATTTCCATTTCTCACACTAATAGCTGCCACAAAGTGACCTTGCCCATTCCCTCACTCAGCAGCTCCGCCTTTATCTCTCCCATAAGCCCCACGCAGGTGAAAGCTAATCCATGACTGCCGCTATGTGCACAAGAGAGCATACACCTCACCACACTGTGTTAACAGACACCATGTGCTGCGTTGACAGAGCCTGAAATCTAAAAAGCCTTTTCAGCGAGTGTTTAATGTAGGTGTGCACTGACCTGTCGGTGTCAAACAGGGGCAGAGTGACTGATAATTATGGGTAACTGATTGCTGCAGTCCAAAAAAGCCAAAAACCCAGGCGTCATGCAGAACTCACCATAGGGGTATTTGGTGTCCAGCTTGTTATCAGCACTGCGAGACCAGGGCAGTAGGTCATCGTCACAACCATTGGGCATGCCATTGTAGCCAATACCCACTATCTTGTTATCTTGATTCACAATACAGGCACCAACCTGAAATGAAATTGAATACCAGCTTATTTTCCAAACATCTATCACCACGAAGACAGCCTTAAGGCACAAGCCTGATATTTATACTTGCAATGTGGAGGGGGAAAAAAATCATGCGACACTTTTACTTTTCACGTGCGAATTTCACTGTGTTCCAAAGTTCAAGTTTGTTGAAAATATGCAAATTTGTATCACCTGACCAATAAAAGATTGTTACATCATGTTGTGACCTCTTATTTGAATTAAAAGAATGCAAACTTTAAGTCTTAAGTGAAGTGGAGCAGACTAAATATTTTTACAGTATTATATGTTGAATTATGTTTTTTAAAAAGATGCTGCAGAGCATGACATTATATTACAACCGTTTCTGCATTTTAATTACATATACAATTTCCATCCAACTGGAGTACACAGTTTTTAAACTAATAAACTTGCATGCATATTTGTCAGTCACAAACCAATGAAACAAGAATGTGATTTATCATGTAATATTACAAGTAAACCATATGTGTTTTAAATATTTAAATACATAACTGGGTTTATATATGAATCATCAATAAATCCAATTACCTATTATTAGTATTATTATTATTTGTAAACCATATCTCAAACATTTTATCTAACTGAATCTTGCTTATTCCATATTCGAACCATTTAACAGTTGTTGTTTTTTTTCACAATTAAAAGATGTGTTCATTCTAAGGTTTCTGAATAAATACCAAATGTGATTTAAATAAATAAAACGGATGCAAATACTTCAACTATGCCACAATACTTTTTGAGTGCTGGACTATTCCAATTGAAAAAAGTCTTAGCTTTTATGAGTGTTTTGTAAAAGTTGGACTATTTTGTAACAAGATACACCATTTTAAAAACATACTAAAAGACTCAGTCTGGTCTGAAATTAAGTCAAGCTCCTGACATGATGGCTTGCTGTATGTTCCAGCAAGACCCATCAAATTCATCTGATGCAACAAGTTAGCAGAGGAGGAAAGCAAAAGACTTTCCTGAGATGATGGATCGCGGTCAACAAAGTTCAGTCAGCATGAGTGAGTGGGGAGGGACCTGCATTCTCAGTTCACCAAAACTCTTTTGTGTCTTAGATATGCAATCCGGCTCTGCGCCTTTAGGAGCAATAACAGATGCATGCATGAACTGACCGAAGATCATGCTTGACTGAACTTCAATATTGCGCTTAAATATCGGGAGTGTTTATATTGGCCAGGAGGTCGCTGCACAGCAGGAGAGGTCTGAGACCAGAATACGTTCTCACAGTACATGGAGCGGATAAGAGGCCTGTGTCCTTTGATCAAAAGAAGCTGTAGGGTGTTTGGAGATCTTTGAGGTATTGTAGTACCAGACTGTTTAGAATTTCTCCAAGCTAATATTAATGGAAACAAAATGGTTTTAACAGAAAGAAACTGAGATCAAAATATTGCAAAAATTACAAAAGAGGTCTAACTTCATATTGATTGTAATGTCATCAAATTTCAGATTGATGTATGCTGACCAAATCGACCCACATTTCAATCTAGCAGAACTGCAGGCAATCAATCTCTAGTTACCTGAGAACTGGGGTCCTTGCTCCTCTGTGCTGATAAGAAGGCAACAGCCATGAAATACTCAGGCCATTCCAGGTAGCCCTGCCTCTTCTTTGTCTCACCTTCACTGTGTGTTCTGATGGATTGAACAAATTAATGCAATAAGGGGGAAAAAAAGCTATTAAAAAACTGTTGTCATGACAGCACAAAAATACAGACAAATCATCACTAATATAACATCTAGGGAAAGATAGTACATGATCATGTGTGAACTATTTATTTTAAGAATATGATAAAAATGAGGGCAGAATTAATGTATTACTCATTATAGCTTACATATTAAGCTTAATATACAATTCTGAAATCATCATGATGAACATTTAAGTGCCAAGCACAGTGACAGACTGATACTGACATGGGCCGATAAGTCCCATGTGGACGACCAGGATACTAATCAAATGGATTGCAAATTATTTAAATATTTGAAAACATAAATTAAGATGTTAAAATGTTCAGCATATGCGTATCTGTTTAACAACTAGTTCGAACGTTTGGGGCTGTATTTATTTGATCAAAAATACTGTAAAAACGGTAATATTGTGCAATATTATTAGCATTCAAAATAACTGTTTTCTATTTTAACACATTCAAAACCATTGATTTGAGATGCACCGATTGACCGGCCAGTGATCAAAATCGGCAGATTTTTCGATCTTCACAGTCGCGTGTAAACATGTTGTTTCGAGTGAAATTATTCTAATTTTAATTGAATTCACGTTTATGTCGTGCCAGATAAATAATTAATTTACGCATTTAGCAGACACTTTTATCCAAAGCGACTTACAGTGCATTCAGGCTATAAATTTTTTTTTTTTACCAGTATGTGTGTTCCCAGATGAGGCTTGCACAGCCTGAGTGAGTGTGTGAGAGACAGCACACACACAAAGTAACTCAGAAATGTATAGATGCATACTGCAGTAGAAAAAAATATATATATTTACAAAATATGATTTAGGTAAGCAACACTATACGGCCATGATGTTTCCCCAAATATCAATATCAACACGATTGCAATATGACACTGATTTTATACAACAGTATTTCAATAAACAAGAAGCTAAAATTAAGTGACTTAGATTTTAGACAAAAAATTTACAGTTTTGCTCAATTCGCGACGAAAATACTTCCAAAAAAAAGCGGAATCGGCCAAGAAAATGCACTCGGGGCATCTCTAAATTTATTCTGTGATAGCAAAACGGCATTTTCATTGGCATTACTTCCGTCTTTCTCCAGGTCACATTATCCTTCAGAAATCTAATAATATGCTGATGTGCTGCCTCAAGACTCTTTTATTAGCAATTTAAAATAATTGTACGGTTAATATTGGTGGAACCACGATAATTTGATGATGATGACTAGAAAAGTCAAAAGAAAGAACTAGGCTAGAGCCAACACTGGAGTGGTCCCGGGAGCCTACTGGAGTGAGCTGCGGAACTAGAGCGGAACGAATTTGCTTTTGTCTTTAATCTCATTTTTCGTCAATTATCGTGCGAAATGCTTATTTTTTTTAGGGATGTAAACAATGCACCCCCGAGCGCGGTTGGAAACATGATTAATAACAATGTGTGACCATTCAGTCGGTTGAAAATGTTAAAAGAATGCGTTTTCCATAATATTGAAAGTTTATTGTTGTCTTGGAGTTACACATCTTTTAAACGTGTTTTGGCTGATCCACCAAAATCTTGCATCCCTGACGCCCCACTGATAGCTGTCTACATGTGTGATTTGAGCACTGACAGACATTATCATCAGATGATTCACCTCCAGGGCTTTCAATTTTAACTTAGTGATATTACACCTTTTGCGACACATCTCAATGACGGTCTTTGAAAGGCATGGGGATTTATGTGTGAACATTTAATGGACCCATCTGACTTGACTCACTCTTTTTGCTAATGTCTCTGGTGATACTTTTTTTTGAGCAGCTGTCAAGAGTAGGTGTAGGGGTGTGTGTGTGTGTGTGAGAGTTAGTCTGCTAGTGAAATACTGAGGATTGATGATCTGAAGCATGGGCAGTGCAGTCACACAATGCTGAGGCAGTCATTAAACGTATCACAAACAGTATTTGAAAAAATAAATTCACTCATTGTGTAGTGCGCCTGCTGCCAGCTAACAGGGCTGAAGATGGCAAACACGACCACAAGAGGGCAGTTGATCATTATATCCATGTTCATGTCAATCCAATCTATATTTTCAGTATTTATCAATTGTATACACGCTATAACACTGAATTAATAGATCAAGGCATTAACTGTTTGTGATAATGTGTCAGAAACATGCAGTTTCTGCAAATCTATGCCCTTGTTGCCTGCAAAAAGTGCAATCTTTTTGCGAAATCTAACTTACTAGCACATTTGTCATGAACACAAATCTAAAGTCATGACAGACTCCTGTCCTGACAAGTGGTGACAACAGTAAAACAACAGATCGACACAATTACCCGTTGAGCTGTGATGTATCGTTCTTTGTCTTGTCGTCCATGGCTTAATCAGAGATTGCTAAATCTGTTTTTATCGATATTCCCTGATGTGATTTTCCAGCTGCACAGCAGAACAGAAGAACTTCCCGCCAAGTTCTTCTTCTTTCTCCGTTTGTTTAATGGCGGGCTGGTATCAAAAGAACATGCCGCCACCTACTGTTTGTTCCGGGTTTAGAGGAGGCGCAATGAGTTGAATAGCGCCATCTGTACGCGGTTATGCACATATTAAAATGCCCCACCCCACCCCCCCCCTCTCAATTTCAACGTAAGCGTACTTTATTGGCATGACAAAAATTAAACATTTGTATTGCCAAAGCAATTGCAGCTGGACTGTTTACAAATAGTACACATGTATTAACAGAATGAAAAAGAATAATAATAATAGTAATAATATATAAAAAGTATTAAGCATGTAGTGCAAAATGAATTACTAATATAAGTATATAAACTAGAAATAAAAAATAAAATAAGGGATTAGACATATACAGAAGCAAAATATACATCTAAGTAATATAATACAGTAATTAGGCATAATATAATCTACATGTGCTGGAAAAATCAGATCAGGGCAGGTTGAGTGTTTTATTTTCTGTGGTGACAGGCAGACACATATAGAGCAGCAAACACACAGCAGTTCTTCTTTTCTCCTAACAGATACGACACTTTCTCCTGGACTGAGAGAGGTTTAAATGTCTGATGGATCTGCTGTACTTTATCATAGAACACTGTCCGTATATCAGTGTATTTGGGGCATTTCGGTAGGACGTGCAGTTATGTTTCCATGTGATTCAGTCACAGTGTGAACACCAGTCTCTGCTCCGGTGGCTGCATGTTTTGTCGGCTCTGGCCGTCTCTACCATCAGCTGTGTCCGCTGAGTCTGTATGTTACAAACTGGTACAGATTACTCGGCCATATGTACTCTCTCTTAGGGCCCAAATAGCATTGCACTTTACTCTGCGGTTGTGTTTGGGTTTGCCAGTGAGTGATGCAGTTCTGTTTGATTCGTGCAGTAATCTGATTGATTCTGATGCTGTGATTCAGAGCATCAGTAGATGTTATTTTAGCATCAGGACTGATGCTCTGGATCAGCTGAGGGAGGGGCTTTCTTTGCTCATCTCCTGGTATTGCAGGGCTTTGTGCTTGGGGGTTACTGAGTTTCAGGTGTTTCCAGAATTTGATTGCCCTTTTTTGTATCTTTATGATAAGAGGATATTTGCCTAATTCTGCCCTTCATGCGTTATTTGTTGTGTGCCGGTGAACGTGTAGTATATTTTTACAGAGTTCTCCATGCAGGGTCTCAATCGGATGTTTTTCCCATTTGGTGAAATCTTGATTTGGATTTGTCAGTGGACCCCACACCTCACTGCCATAGAGGGCAATGGGCTCAATTACTGATTCTAATATTTTCAGCCAAATTCTAATAGGGATTTCTATTGGACATTGCTGTTTTATGGCGTAGAAGGCCCTGCGTGCTTTATCTCTCAGTTCATTTACAGCATGATTAAAGTTTCCCGTGGATTTGATTTTCAAACCCAGGTAGTTATAGTGTAATGTGTGTGTTGTCTGCTTAGTGCCTAATGTTAATGTGTGTTGTGTTCCCTGGGATCTGGGTCTTTTCTGAAAGATCATAATTCTGGTTTTCTTCAGGTTGATTGTCAGAGCCCAGGTCTGGCAGTATTGCTCTAGCAGGTCCAGGTTCTGCTGTAAAGTGTGTTGAGTGGGAGACAGCAGAAGCAGATCATCTGCATACAGCAGGCATCTGATCTGAGAGTTGTGTAGGGTGAGGCCAGGGGCTGCAGATCGCTCTAGACTGCTCGCCAGTTCATTGATGTAAATGTTAAATAACATTGGGCTTAAGCAGCAGCCCTGTCTCACTCCACGCTCATGGGAAAGATACCTCATACGTTTGGTGCTGATTTTTACGCCACATTTACTTTCAGTGTACATTGATTTGATAAGGTCATAGGTTTTACCTCCTATGCCACTTTCAATAAGTTTGTAGAATAGTCTGGGGAGACTAATCAAGGGGAACCAATGAACAAACGGACTACAAACTGACTACAAACACCATGGGAGACAGGAAGTGACATAAAAGTCCAGGGCAAGGCACAGAGAGCACGAAACAAAAACAAGAAAGAGTTGATTCGTGAGGAGAGCAATCAAGTTTATTTTCTAAAACCAAAATAAAACTAAACACCGCAAATTACAACCAAACAAAACAAAACAAACAATATCTTTCAAAACGGTATCTTCAGTATAATGGATAAATAAAATAATGTTAAGTAAAATTAAAAAGCCGAAGCCTTCTTACAGTGGATCTGCTAGTTTGGGCCTCATTGCCGGCTGCAGTCATGTCCTCATCTCATATATAAAACACCTCTGATTCACAAAAACTTGCTAAGGAACTCGCATTCACATAAAATAGCCTTGTTGAAAAGTTTGGGTGAGTAAGGTGCAAAACGCACAAGATGCAGTACTTTCAATGACCTGTAAAAGGCAGTATCACGTTTTTGTAGCAGAAATAAACTGCTGCAGAAAAAGCTATGTCCATGCAAAATGTAATGTGTAACTGCAACACTCATTTCAAATGTAGTGGAGTAAAGAGTACAGATACTCATTCAAAAATGTAGTGAAGTAAAGAGTAAAAGTTGCTAATATCTTTGATACTCAGTACAACTACAAAGTACCCGAAAATATACTCAAGTACAGTAACTAATTACATTTACTCCAATACTTTACACCTCTGCAGGCAATTATATATTTTTATAATAAAATATGTCGTACTCTTGAAATTACCCGAGAAAATACAAAGCGTAGAACATAAAACTCTCTAGAAATACATTTCCTTTTTAGATTAAGGCACCATTCATATGCTGAAGGCATATCATCTGGAATCAATACATGAAGAACAAATAACGGAAAAAAATAGAAAACACAGAGTGTAGATCATAAAGCGCTCTGGAAATAACTTTCCTTAAAATGGTGTCGTTTTAGATGTAAGGCACCGTTAAATTTAATATGCTACTCTTAAAAATGATTATTGTTGAACTTGAAGGTATATATATTACACGAAGTACACATAATGGTGATTTCATCTCAAAAATGAACAAAACTGAAATCATGTTGCATAGTTGCGCACATAGTTGACCATGTTCACTGGAAATAAAATATAATCCCGATTAGCCTACCGCACGTTTCTTTTTCTTTTTTTTATATTCTTACAACTCACTGAATCACGGTTTAATCGATCAATGAGGAAGTTCAGGTATGGCCTTATGTTGATGTAATGCATTCTAAATAAAAGCAGCATTTAAAATATCGTATAGGCCTATTGTATGTTGTTTAATGAAAATTAAAAATGTCCTGTCTATGGCTTCCAAGTTTCAATAAATAGACTTGAAATGTAATGACGTAATGATATACCGTTTTTTAATGAAGAAAGGTTAAAAAAAGTAGCCTAAAAACCCCCCCCAAGTTTCGTAACTTGGCAATGTTTCTAAGATGGAAGAATGCTGTTTTTGTAACATGGGAAATATGATTTTCAAAAGACAAGTTGCTATCCAATATAACATCCAGATTTTTGACTCTAGAGGAAATAACCGTACATCCGTCTAGTTGAAATTTGTAATCCAAGAGATTCGGTGTACTGTCTTTTGGTCCATAGTAATCTATCTGGTCTTAGTCCGCAATTTAATAGAGAGGAAATTATTGGTATGCCAATTCTTTGACATTTTTACACCTCTCGTTAGCTTGACAATTTAGAAGTTTAATCTGGTCTTGTAGAAATATATAGTTGAATATCATCGGCATAACAATGGAAACTAATCCCGTAGGGGCAACATGTATATTAAAAAGAGAGGTCTAGGGTCAAATCCTTGTGGCACTCCATATTTTACTGGTGATAGTTGAGATGACTCCCCATTTAAAAGAACAAAGTGGTAGCGATCGGACAGGTAGGATTTAAACCATCTTAAAGCCTGCTCTTGAATACTTGTATAGTTTTGTAATCGATCTATGATTATGTAATGATCTATAGTGTCGAATGCAGCACTAAAATCAAGTAAAACTAGCAATGAGATTGAGATGCAGCCTTGGTCTGACGCAAAGAGCAAGTCATTTGTAATTTTAACAAGTGCGGTTTCTGTGCTATGGTGGGGCCTGAAAACTGAAATTATTCATAGAGATTTTTTTTTTTTTTTGCAGGAAGGAGCACAATTGAGCAGACACAACTTTTTCTAAAATTTTAGACATAAAAGGAAGATTGGAGATGGGTCTGTAATTAGCCAGTTCAATAGGATCTAGTTGTGGTTTCTTAATAAGGCTTAGTCATCGACGCATGAAGTGAAACATCTGAGAGGAACCGCCAGCTTGAATGGTTTGGGACGTGACCTAAAGACAACGACAAATTAATAATATTGAGAAGCGGCCCTTCTGCTACAGGTAACAACTCTTTCAATAAATTAGTGGGTACAGGATCTAACAGGCAAGTTGTTGGTTTAGATGCAGTGATAAGCTTATTTAGCTCTTTCTGTCCTATAGTTGTAAAGCACTGCAGTTTATCTTTTGGTGCGATGAATGAAGCTGAAGTATAATATAGTATACGCTGTAAAATCTACATTTGTAGGTTATTTGTGATGTTATCTATTTTATCAGTGAAGAAATTAGTAAAGTCATTACTATTAAACTGTGAGGGAATATTTAGTTTGGGTGGCGTCTGGTTATTTGTTAATCCCACTGTGCTAAATAAAAACCTTGGATTGTTTTGGTTATTTTCTATGAGTTTGTGGATATGCTCGCCCCTGGCAGCTTTCAGAGCCTGTCTATAGCTGGACATACTGTTTTTTCCACGCAATTCTAAAAACTTCAAAGTTAGTTTTTCTCCATTTGCTCTCAAGACTACGAGTTTCTTTCTTGAAAGAATAGGTATTACTGTTGTACCATGGCACAGTAAATTTTTCTCTGACCTTTTTCAATTTGATGGGGGCAACAGTTTCTAATGTATTAGAGAAGATAGTGCCATGTTGCTAGTCATTCCGTCTAGTTCATGTGTACTTATTGGTAAACAGAGCAGTTGAGATAAATCAGGCAAGTTATTTGTGAATCTGTCTTTGGTGGCTGAAACAATAGTTCTGCCCTGACGATAACGTGGAACATTAGTTAATTCAGTAATACGCAGCATGCCGATAATTACATTTAGTCATTTAGCAGACAATGTGGACAATAAAATGAGGACAATAAAAAGCAGTCAAAACTAACAAAAGAGAAACAATATATAAGTGCAAACGACAAGTCTCAGTTAGAACTCACGCCGTACACTAGAAGGTGTAGTATATTATATATTTATATAATACTAATATATTATAAACACACATACATAAAGAAAACAAGAGATCGAATAGAAAAAATAGGAAAGCTAGGTTTGTTTTTTGTGTGTCTTTAAATGAAAAAAATTTACAAAAAAGAAAAATAGATCAAATAGAATTAGAATAGAGTGCTAGAGTTAGAGGGTGAAATTAAGATGAAAGAGATGTGTTTTCAGCCTTTTCTTGAAAATATTAAGGACTCAGCTGCTTTGATTGAGTTGGGCAGGTCATTCCACCGGGAGCGAACAGTTAATGAAAAAGTCTGTGAAAGTTATTTTGTGCCTCTTTGGGATGGCACAATAAAACAACGTTTACTTGCAGAACGCAAGCTTAGAGGGCATATAAGTCTGAAGTAATACATTTAGGTAAATGGTTGTAGAGCCAGTGGTGGTTTTGTAGGTAAATATTAATGCCTTGAATTTAATGCAAGCAGCTACTGTTAGCCAGTGCAGATTGATGAACAGAGGTGTGACGTGCGTTTTTTTTGGCTCATTAAAGATTAATCTTGCAGTGTCATTTTGGATTAATTGTAGAGGTTTGTTAGAAGTGGCTGGAAGACCTGCCAAGTTAGCATTGCAATAGTCCAGCCTGGATATAGAACAAGAGCTTGAACAAGGAGTGGTGTTGCATGTTCTGAAAGAAAGGGCATGATCTTCCTAATTATAACAAGCAAATCTGCGGATTTGCCGGGCAGTTTAGTTTTAGCAATGTGGTGTAGCGTATGGACCACTCAAACACACAATATATATTGTAGCTAGATTTAAAAAATACTCTGTAACACCCCAGGAAGCAGAACAGGCCCCTGGTTCCATAGCAACCCTGACACCCGATACATTTACGAACTCCTGGAATTTAGGTGAAGAAAATTGCTGCCTTGCCCATAAGGAAAATCCAAAGGGAAGGACTCTTATTGCTAATTAATTAATAGGGAAAACCTTCTTTGAATGAACACACATGATCTTTCAGGTCATGGTGTATATTATTGTCATTGTGTATTTTTGTCTTTGAAATTGTATACTGTTATGCAGGCTTATAATCGAAACACCCTCCTGTCAGCTTACATATATATATAACCATACCATGTTTAGTATCTATGAATTCGGATTCGGATTATCTAATTAAGAGTGTATATTATATGTTTACACCTACGCAACATATTAATGTTCTAAGAGTCTTTAATAATTTTTACACAAACTTCATATGCAAATTACCATGCTTTCAAACAAAGGGCCATAAAAAGCCCCAGTATCTCAGAAACTCCCATTGAGATTCGGACTTCCTCAAGGGACAAGCCCATCTTGAGAGCTGGAGGTCTGTGAGGTTTAAAGGGCCGAACTTATTGTGACCCGCCCAGTCGGTGGTTTGTTTTAATTTTGAGAGGATGTGAGAGAAACGCACCCGGAAATCCTAAGCTCGTACCAGGCTTCGGCCTCGACCTTTCCATTAATCAAGATCCTCTGACTCAAAACTGGTTATTTTCATCAACCAACTTCAGCAAAGAACAACTGCAACCTTCAGATTACATCAAACCTCTCTTTCACACCGATGAGACGTGCAAGTATTCAAACTTAGCCTTATTAATTGATACACGAGGTATCACTTACACCTTTTTACAAAGGTGTGTTTGAACTAAGATTCTGATGTTTCCCTCCGGTCTAGATCTGCTGAATATGCAAATGGTTCCATAATTTTTCCTATGTCTCTTCTCTGTACGAGTTAAGCTTTAACCCTTCCATACCAAATGTATGGTCTGGTGGTTATGGGTTGTCGACAGTTTATGTGTTTATGTAGGATGTTAGTCCAGTTTATGTGTTTATGTAGTATGTAAGACTAGTTTAAGTCTTTATGTAGTTAATAAAACCTTACTTGGATCACACTTGACGTTGTTCATTGTTTTCTCATAACTGGAGTCACTTAATCATGCTGATTTATGCTACAAGCTTTTGTAGAAATGTACAGTAAGGAAGTTATTTCCCTTAACCAGGAAATTAACGTTCTTAGAATTGACAAGACAATTGACCCTGAGAGGTCAGCTAAATATCTACAGCGGATCTAAATATTCATAATTAATTATAACTAGTTATGATTAAATTATTCATATTTCCCATGAGCTGATTCGGTACAGTGGTCTGAGAAATTCAGCTTATCATCAATCACAACTCCAAGGTTTCGAGCTGTTTACGATACAAGGAAATGGTCAGTAACAACATCACTGGAGGGTGTTTTTGTTTTTTAGTACGATATCATATCAGGTTAAGATCAATTACATATGCGATATAATTAAATCTAGCGTGTGATTAAAACAATGAGTGGGCCCGGTGACGTTACGGCGGTAAAGTTAGCTTGACGTTTGACATTCATTAGACATTCGGGTTTTTTGCCAATTAAATTCTTTGCAGCTTTTATGTTTTGAGCCCAAAGTAACTCAGATAGACATAAATATATGCCATTTATGTTACACAAGGCTTAATTTCTAGGAATTAAAAAAAAATTAACCATTTAAATTAATTAAACAATTTAACTAACGTTACGTGACATTATAATATAAAACCAAAACTAAAATGTTCGGAAAAACATCCCTGTTATTGCACAAAGCTCCGTTTTTGGAATTACAATATTATGTTTTTTATAATAATTTTACAAACTTTAATGTGTGCAATAATATAAATCCATTAAACGACAACACAATTTGATCTAAAGGTATCAAACCAACTATAAAATATTCAGAATATTATTCCCTAAAATGCACAAGGCTTGTTTTTTCAGATTACGCCTTCATTGTTTTTATGTACAGTACTGATACCAATTTTCACAATGATTTAACTTACTGTACCCACTTGTAAATGAATAAACTCGACACAGTTTCAGATAAAGATTCAAATCAACTGTTAAAATATCATAATAGTATCCCATAATGAACAGGGCTAATTATCAAATTATGCCATCGTATTTGTGTATATTGAAAAGCATATGAAAAAGTAGAGATGCAAACAAGCCTTAATCCCATCTGAAATTTCTTCTAAATGAGCATGTTGTATCACGCTACCATGTTTAGTAAAAGCCACATTCACTTTAAGGCGCAATCAAGTTATTTCTTGTGAAATGGATGAAGATAAATGTATAAATTCAGGGAAAAAAAAAGGTACAACGCTGCTGCTAGGTACAAAGTCAAAAAAAAAAAAAACAAAAATCTCAAATATTACATACATACGCAACCACAAACACACACACATAGATATAGTATATATTATACAGTATAATGATTATATAAATTATCGCTAGCTTATAGAGCTTATATTATTATATCATATATATATGTGTGTGTGTGTGAGTGTGAGTTTGTTTGTGTGTATGGACTATATTATTATCTATATATACAAAAAAACATGCATACATACAGTATATGCATGTATGGTGTTCCAGTTTAATGTATTGAAATGGGTTCCAGGAATATCAAAAAAAAAAAAGGTAAAGTTCAGTATTCTATATAAAAAAAACATCAGATTAATGAGCTGAAAAATATACAGTTGGTGATATCTTTATCTTAAATGGGGTTTAAGTTTCATGGATATAAATGGGTTCAGTACTCTCCACAAAAAAGAAAGAATTCGAAAAACGATCTTGTGCATTATAGTTGAATTTATATTTAGAGGATTTTTTTAATTTGGTTGAAGACATTATCTCAAACGGGTGTGTGAGAGTTAAAGTAATTAAGTGGATACAGTAATAAAACATATGAAAAAAATATGGTGCAGTAACTTATATAAAAACAATAAAGGATAATCTGAAAAAAACATGCCTTGGGCATTATAAGGAATAATATTTGAATATTGTACGTTGGTGTGATACCTTTATCTCAAAACGGTCGTCGAGTTTAATGATTTAATGGGGTACTAGTATTAAAACATATGAAAAATATGGTTCAGTACTCTTATATAAAAAACAATAAAAGCAAAATTGAAAAACAAGTGTGACTTATAGGTATATATTAGATATTGTATGTTGGTTTGATACCTTTATCTCACGGTTTTTGTCAGAGTTTAATTAATTTAAGGGGGTACGTATATAAAACAGGACAAAATTGGTTTAAGTATATATATAAAAACAATAAAAGGCATAATCTGAAAAACCAAGCCTTGTGCATTATAGGGAATAATATTCTGAATATTTTACAGTTGGTTTGATACCTTTCTCTCAAACGGTGTGAGAGTTTAATTAATGTAAGTGGGTACAGTATATAAAACATAAAAAAATATAGATTCAGTACTGTATATAAAAACAATAAAAGCATAATCTGGAAAAACAAGCCTTGTGCATTATAGGGAATAATATTATGAATATTGTACAGTTTGTTTGATACCTTTATCTCAAACGGTGTCAGAGTTTAATTTAAGTGGGTACAGTATATAATGCATGACAAATATGGATTCAGTACTATATATAAAAACAATAAAGGCATAATCTGAAAAAACAAGCCTTGTGCGCTATAGGGAATAATATTCTGAATATTTTACAGTTGGTTTGACACCTTTAGATCAAATGGTGTTGTCGTTTAATGGATTTTATATTATTGCATACATTAAAAGTTGTAAAATTATTATAAAAAACATCAAATTGTAATTCCAAAAACGGAGCTTTGTGCGATAACAGGTATGTTTTCCCAAACATTTTAGTATTGGTTTTATATTATAATGTCACGTAGTTTAATTAATTGTTACTTAAGTGAATTTAAACGGTTAAATTTTTTTTAATTCCTAGGAATTAAGCCTTGTGCAACATAAAGGGCATATATTTATGTCTATCTGAGTTAGTTTGGGCTCAAAACAAAACTTTTTGTTATTTCAGATAGATATGAAAAATGATATTGAGTTACTACTTGGGTTGAAAAACAGTAAAGCAAACCGCACTAGGTCTCTTTGTGAAGCTTTTCTGTTATTTATATGATGATCTCATATTTTTACCTGTATTATTATTTATATAATACTGTATATTTTCCTCTTTCTTTTTTTGTAGTTTATATTTGTTCAGTACCTTTATATTAAATGTTGGAAATCAATAAAAAAAAATACAGCAGGCCTGAGGAAAGCCAAAGAATACAATCAAACGCTGAAAAAAATCAAGTAAGTTACATAATGTACACAATTGTCTGTTTACACGATTCCAACATACATACTTAACCGAGTTCCGTAGTCACAAAATGTTTCAATCCTAATCTGTATGTTTGGTTATAATAGTAATATCGTAATATTACAGTGATGATAGTAACATTGGAGTACACCTTTTTTTAATTTTTTTTATAATGCTTTATTGTCAAAAAGTAGCATGTACAGTGCCATATCTCACTATATAACAAAAACATTTCACATGCCTCAACAAGAAGGAACAAGGAAAAATAATAATAATAATAATAATAAGAGGGTACATAAGCATCAGTTTACAGACAAATACATATTATACATATATTTACATTTCCATAGGATGTTACAATGCTAATTTTAATACAGAAAATATACTTTGCAGGTCAGCACCATTTATTATTATTATTGTTTTTTTTAACATTATGTGAAAATGTTAAAGGAGGAGCGTATATTAATCGTTTTAATTGCTTTACAATTTTTAGATTTTGACATCACATCTACAAACATTTTAATCTCTTTGTCAAGCACCATAAAAAGAGGTTTGCCTTTTGTAAACTTGCATTTATGAATGTGAAATTTACATAAAAATAAAATAAAATGTATAATAAAACCAACATCCTTTAAAGAGCGATCCTTGATAGAATAACCCAAAATCACATGTTTATAAGATAAGGAAAATGTTTTTAAAATATTATCAGCAATGAAACCCTCCACATTATTCCAAAAATGCTGGGTATATTGGCAGGAGCGAAACAAATGAGAATTTTTTTTCAGTGGAGCATTCACAAAAAGAGCATTTTAAATCAATATCAATTTTACATTTTTGTAGGAATGCTTTTGTACATTGGAGCACACGTGTCCCAACGCTGGTGCGATTTGCTTGTAGGGGCGTCAAGATCCAGAAGGCGGCGTAGCGTAATGTGGAAGCGGAAGTGAAAGTGAAAGAACCCGTTGTTTCAAATGTTCCGCCGACCAATGAAACGCTCCGTTGTTTCACTTCCGCGGTCTGGTTCTTGATGACGTTTTTGCGTCATTCTAGCAAACACGAAAGGCAGGGTTTCTGGAACAGTTGACATGTCCACATTGAAAAAAATCACTGCGTTGTTCTTCATAAGATGAAGAACGAAGATCTCAATCAAAACATGGTGACGTTGTCTGCGTAACGTTAGTTCCAGGACAGGATTTTCTAGCACATCTCATCGAGGGATAATCAGACTGCTGGATCTTTAGAGACTCATCGGCTGCCTCCCCTCAGGTAAATCCTTAAACGGCTTCAAAGCAGAAGTATGAATTTATAAATACATACTGAAACATGTTTACATGAATAAACGTCCAAATATGTAACGTTATGTAAGTAAATGCACGGTTTTAATTTATTCTTACATTTTTATCGTTTATTCTTTTATTAAAATAATATAATATTCTGAATACGTACTACTTATTCTGAATAATAATAATTGGTTTTATATAGAATTTATGTGAAAGATAAGCCATAAAAAGAGCACGCAGTTGGAAACATTTTAGATAAGGCGCCACATCCCGGTATGATTTATCCCAGTATAACTAAAGGAAAAGTATTACGTTTTTAATTAAAGATAATTGTTTTACCACGTTCAAGACTGTGGATGATTCCCACAAAACTATATTTTCTGTAAGCTTTTTTCAAGATAAATTAAAACATTTTTTTTAATTTTCATAAGTCACAATTTATGTATTCAGTGCAACAGCAAAAACTGTGAGGAAAAAAATAAATGTTACATTTGTTTAGACTAGAGCAGGGCTGCCCAAACTCGGTCCTGGAGGGCCTGTGTCCTGCAGAATTTAGCTCCAACTTGCCTCGACACACCTGACTGGAAGTTTCTAGTATGACTAGTAAAGAGCTGAGTAGTGGTTAAGGTGTGTTTTATTGGGGTTGGAGATACCTAAAAACTCTACGGACACCGGCCCTCCAGGACCGGTTGGGCCAAAAGCCATGGAAGAGCAGGGTGTTCAACAAATCATCAATTCCTGGAGGGCCGGAGCCCGGCAGAGTTTAGATTAAACCCTAATTAAACACACCCGATCCAACTAATCAAATCCTTCAGGCTTATTTGAAAACTACAAGGTATGCGTGTTTGGAGCAGGGTTGGAACTAAACTCTGCAGGGTCCAGAGCTGCTAGGAATTGACTTTGACACCACTGTACTAGAGCATTATCTAGACCGGATTTAGGGCAACGTTGGTCTGAGAGTAACGCTGCCATGGCAACGTGTCGCCAACCTTAATCAAACACCTGAACAAGCTAATCGATGTCTTCAGGATAATATGCTGGCTGCACATAGAGGATTTTAAGTCCGATTGCATCGAAAGATCATTGGGGCTGTGGCCGATTGAGGCTTGTCGCAAATGATTTTTTTGTCCAAAAAAAATTCATCTATGGTGGCCGGTTGTCATCGATTATTTAACTGCTCCTGATCGAGACTTAGTGTCGCCGAACTCAAATCGTAAATATAAAACATGTTTGATATTTCCAACTCTTGATCTGGCTGCCCTCTTGACCGTGATAGCATGAGAGCGGCAAAGGTCACTTACCGGAATGTGTGTGCTTCTATTAGTGAAACTTAGGCAGCCACAAAAATGCCAAGAAGCGAATTACATCACCCATATTCTTTGAACTTAACCTTGGGTTTTCACGTACAACCGAACGCGCGCCGAGAGAGCCAGCTGACAACGCCGATTGGTATCCACATTGGATCTTCTCTAGTCACGTTTGATCTCGCGAGTCTCCATGAGATCTAGTGTCACTGTGAAATCATTCCTACAATCATCAAGTGTGTGGTCTGCTGGAATCGTCCAGTCTGCGCGTTCTGGGGATTATAAGGCTAACAATCGGTTGAAACTGTCTTCATGTCTGTGGTCTCCCATGGTTTTAAAATCGTTTAGGATTTGAAAATCGTCTAGCCAGCTTAAGGCTGCAGGCAGGTGAGGTTTATTTTTTTCAGGGTTGGAGCGAAACTCTGCAGGACATCACTCCAACACACCACTGTTCTATACATATATAAATAACTACAAGTCAAGCTGCAATAACAAACAGCACAACACGGAGATGCCAACAGACTATACCAGTTGCCTTAACCTGACTTTATATAGATATATACGGATCCATTCAGAATTATTAAACTGAGCAAAGCGCAAAAAAAATAAAAAAGCAAATAAAAACATTTAATAACAATTTAATAACTCAGACTGAAAGTAAAAAATTATTAAATGCCCATGAGAAATATTAAAAACTAATACAATACTAGAAATTGCAAAGTTAATGCATAACCATTGGACAGCAAAATGCTCAGTGGGTCAGCAGGGTCAGTCAAAAACATGTGGAGAAGAAAAGATGCATGTTAACTGCAAAAGAATTAGGAATTAAGGTGAAGAATTAGGTGTGAAATCACCAGGAACCATTTAGTCTCCAGCGCCACCATTTCCCAGAACTGCAACCTGCAGAGACCTGGAGTCTCCAGAAGTACAAGGTGTCAGGTTCTCAGAGACTTAGGTTAAGTATAGAATCCTAAAAAATTACCCTACTAATCGAATCACATTAGAAAGTGTAGTAAACTACGAAGACTACTTTTATGCTTTATATGCTTTATAGACAGATAAGTTTAGAGTGACTCTTGAAGGACCAGCACCTCATCCTCTTGTACCACTGTTCGAAGAATTTATCTTCCAGAATCTGGCAGTAAGTTCTGGGAGTTCATTTTTAGTCCATCTCAAGATTTTATCTGTAGAAGATAACCTGCTTAATAATTATGCACACCTGAATATAAGGCGTTTTTCACTTCCAGCCTTCATGAACAATAATATATCGGTTTTAAGTGATTAAATACAATATTAATAGCAGTTATTAAGATTGATGTTGTTGAATTGGTCAAATGTGCTTGGAAAAAAAAAAAGATCAGATATCAACTTGCCTAATAATTATGATTTTGCCTGTACAGATTTCCTCTTCCGCTAGTCAAAACAGCAGTCACGACAGGAATGTTGTGATTGGTTGTCAAGCAGCCAATCAGAATTTAGCGACCGAGTACCGGATTGGGCCGGAATTATGGCATTTTTTTGACCACTGGGTTGTGTTGAGCAAGCCAGCCTTCGGCATTAGAGAGCACTGAGGGCAGGCATCAGGTGAGCAAGCTAGTGAAATGTTGGCAAGCGAAATAGAGCAGGACTGATTGAAGGGAATTGATTTTAGTGTGCTTGAAATACTTTTTTCTTTGCGAGACGAACATTTTCTCCACCAAAACTCAGATGTGCAAAATGCACTTTTGTGCACTCAAAATACGATCTTTCGTGCGCAGAATTGTGGCAGAGATCTAATCCTATATGAAACTGGCATCGTGCTTTTGAATGCACGATTGCACGTACTCTGTTTATACTATGGAGCGGCTGTACTTGCCACACATTTTACAAGATTGTATGTTTGTCAGTGGTACTGAGTATCTGCAAATCATTCGCCATCGTCCTCAGTCTCTCCTTACTCTGTTTATGTGGTGAGTGAAATTTTATGTACTGTAATGTACATAGTGTAAGGCAACCGTTACACCGTGTCTACACTGGACGCAACAGTTGTCGTGTCGCGCCGCGCCGCATCAGCTAAAGTCTGTCTACACTGGACACGACAAAGCGACCATTGAAAATCATTAGAAATTTGTGTCAATACATCATAAATAGAACGCAGCAGCAGTTTCCTGTCAGGGATTTTTATTGTCAACGCCGCATCCATGTGTAAACAGCCTCACTGATTATATAGTTTCTACACATTATGTACAGTGCCTTGCGAAAGTATTCATGCCCCTTCATTTTTTTTTCACATTTTGTTATGTTGCTGCCGTATGTTAAACTGCTTTAAATTACTTTATTTCCACATCAATCTACACTCCATACACCATAATAACAAAGCAAAAACAGAATTGTCACAACTTCGTAAAGTTATTAAAAAATAAAAAAACTGAAATAAGCACATTGCATAAGTATTCATACCCTTAACTAAACATTTAGCTGAAGCACCTTTACAGTCTCAAGTCTTTTTTGTTTGATGCGACAAGCTTTGCTCATCAGCATTTTGCATTTATCTTCCATTCTTCACCTCACCTGTTCACCTATCAAGCTCTGTCAGGTTGGATGGGGCACGTTTTCAGTTTTCTCCAGAGATGTTTGATTGGGTTCAAGCTCAGGCTCTTGCTAGGCCACTCAATACATTCACAGAGTTGTCTGCAAGCCACTCTTGCTGTGTGCTTAGGTCCATTGTCCTGTTGGAAGGTAAACCCTCTGCCCAGTCTGAGGTNTGGAACCATTTAGTCTCCAGCGCCACCATTTTCCAGAACTGCAACCTATACCTGGAGTCTCCAGAAGTACAAGGAGTCAGGTTCTCAGAGACTTAGCTGAGGTATAGAATCCTAAAAAATGACCCCTGCTTAATAAGAATCACATACTGAAGTGCAGTAAAATAGTTTTTATAGGCTTTGTAGACAGATAAGTTGAGAGTGACTCTTGAAGGACCAGCACCTCATCCTCTTGTACCACTGAAGAATTTATCTTCCAGAATATGGCAGTAAATTTTGGGAGTTCATTTTTACTCCATCTCGAGATTTTATCTGTAGAAAATAACCTGCATAATAATTATGCACACATAAGGCGTTTTTCACTTCCAGCCTTAATGGACAATCATATATCACTTTTAAATGATTAAATACAAAATTAATAGAAGTTATTAAGATTGATGTGGTTTGGAACTGGTAAAATGTGCTTGGAAAAAAATATAATCAGAATATCAACTCGCATAATAATAATGCATGCACTGTACAGTATTTTCCCTCTTCCGCTGTCAACAGCAGTACCAGGAATGTTGTGATTGGTTGTCAAGACAGCCAATCAGAATTTAGCAGCATCGTCTCTGATTGGCTGGAATTATGGAATATTGTAACGCTGGGTTGTGTTGAGCAAGCCAGCCTTCCGCCTTTAGAGAGCACTGAGTGCAGGCATCAGGTGAGCCGCGAGTGAAATGTTCAAGCGCAAAGAGAAGGATGTATTGAGATTGATTTTCGTGCACTCTAAATACTTTCTTTTTTGCTAGACAAACATTTTCTCCACAAAACTCTGTTCGCGTGCGTGCAAAATGCACTTTTGCATGCTCAAAATATGATCTTTTGCGTGCAGAATTGTGGCAGAGATCTAATCCTATATGAAACTGGCATCGTGCTTTTGAATGCACATTGCACGACCGTTTTATACTTGGAGCGGCAGAACTTTGCCACACATTTTTATTGTGTTCAGTGGTACTGAGGATCTGCAATCATTCGCCATCGTCCTCAGTCACTCTCCTTACTCTTTTTATGTGGTCAGTAAATTTGATGTACTGGAATGTACAGGCAACCGTTCAAAAACACCGTGTCCCTACACGGACGCAACAGTTGTCCGTGTTGGCGCCGCGACCGCAGCACTAAAGTAGTCTACACTGGACACGACAAAGCTGAACCATTTGAAATCATTTGACATTTCAGCACGTCTAAAACACGCGCAGCAAGTTACTGTCAGTGATTTTTCATGTCACGCTGCATCCAGTGTAAACAGCATCACTGATTATATTGATTCTATACACTGATCTATATACATGCCTTGCGAAGGTATTTATCCCCTTCATTTTTTTCGCGACACGTTTTGTTATGTTGCTAGCCTATGTTAAACTGCTTGAAATTACTTTTTTCCACATCAATTTACCACCCATACACCATTATTAACAAAGCAAAACAAGAATGTCAACAACTTCGTAATTTATCAAAATAAAAAACTGAATAGAGTACTTGCATAAGTATCATATCTTTACACTAAATATACTTAGCTGAAGCACCATTACAGTCTCAAGTCTTTTTTGTTTGATGCGACAAGCTTTTCTCATCATCATTTGGCTATTATCTGCCATTCTATTCCTCGCCTCTTCACCTCTCAAGCTCTGTCAGGTTGGATGAGGGCAGATGCACATTTTCAGGTTTCTCCAGAAATATTTGATTGGGTTCAAGCTCAGGCTGTGGCTGGGCCACTTAAGGACATTCACAGAGTTGTCTATAAGCCACTCTTGCTGTGTGCTTAGGGTCAGTGTCCTGTTGGAAGGTGAACCTTCTGCCCAGTCTGAGGTTCTGAATGCTCTGGACTAGGTTTTCATTAAGGCTATCTCAATATTTTGGTGCACTGAGCTTTTCTTCTACTCTGACGAGTTCCTTAGTCCCTGCCGCTGAAAAACAGCCCCACAGCGTGAGGCTGCTACCAGCACACTTTACTTTTGGGATGGTACTCTGCAGGTGATGAGCAGTGCCTGGTTTCCTTCAAACATGATGTTTGGAATTGAGGTTCATCAAACCAGAGGATTTTGTTTCTCAGAGTCTGAGGGTCCTTTAGGTGCTGTTTTGCAAATTCCAAGTGTGTTTTCATGTGTCTTCACTGAGGAGAGGATTGAGTTTGGACACACAGCCATAAAGCACAGATCGGTGGAGTGCTGCAGTGATGTTTGTCCTTCTGTAGGTTTTTCCTATCTCCACATATGATCATGGTGCTAGAGTGACCATCAGCTTCTTGTTCATCACTCTAACCAAAGCCCTTCTCCATCAATTGCTCAGTTTTGCCATGAGGCCAGCTCTAGGAAGAGTCCTGGTTGTTTCAAACTTCTTCCATTACGGGTAACAGAGCCACTTCTTCCTGACCCTTCAATGAGGTAGATTTTTTTTTCGATCTCTTCCCCAGATGTGTGGCTTGACACAAACCTGTTTCTGAGCTCTACAGGCAGTTCTTTTAACCTCAGGGCTTCGTTTTTTTGCTCTGATATGCATTATCAGCCGTTAGACCTTTAATTAAGACGTGTGTGCCTTTCCAAATCATACCCATTCAACTGAATTTGCCACAGGTTAACTTCACTTGACGTGTAGTAACATTTACAAGCAATATGAATGCTCCTGAGCTAAATTTCAACTGTCCCAGATAAGGGTATGAGTACTTATGCAATGGAATCATTTAAGTTTTTTTATTTGTAATAAATTTGCAGAGATGTTAAAAAAAACATTTTTGCTTTACCATTATGGTGTATGGAGTGTAATTGATGTGGTGAAAAAGTAATTAAAGCAGTTTAACATAAGGCAGCAACATAACAAAATGTGAAAAAAATTAAGGCACTGTATAATAAATCTCTATTAAGATCATGGTTCCTGTATTTTGTCGCGGCACGGCTCGCATCCGGTGTAGACACGGTGTTAGAATCGTGTGTTCCCTACAACTTAATATTCACTCTTCGGGCACACAACCCCTAACTCAATCCCCCTCCCACACCCCTCTGCCCCCACCGATGTCATCGTCCATCGCGATGTTTCACTGTAGACTTCATCCGATGCCAATTTTGTAGACATCGCCCAACCCTAGTGTCAATTGTAAAACACTTGCCAGACATGCTACCTTACTGAAATGTGCTCGTGCAAAAAGCACTGTGGTTTGCTGTATTTCTTAATTCTATTGTTGTTTATTTATTTGTACCACATTATGAGTTTTCTATGCGAGACTGAATGTCCAGTACATTTAAATCCTCACTGTATTCGATTCTATTCCTCTCAGAAATGCCCGTTACAAAATGAGAATGCGCCCCTGGTTGGAGCAACAGATTGAGAGTGGGCAAATTCAAGGTCTTCACTGGCTCAATGAGGTAAGGGTAGAAATCTGCCATCAAATTCTAATTCTTTTTTTTAAGTAGAGTATTTAAGAAGAGATTTAAGAAGAGCCCTGCACGTGACATGCTGTGAAAATATATATGTGTGTGTATGTTTAGATATATAATATATTATATATAGATACTATATTAGGGCTGCACGATTAATCGAATGTGATTGTTATGCGCATTTTGTCAGTAAAGCTGGTTCTGTAATCAGCTGTAAATCTCCTTCACGTGCGTGCTTTCACATGGAGAAGCATTTACTACACCGAGCCGTTGTTCACTGACAAGCTGCGCAAACCCACGATCATATATGAACAGCCTCAATTACCTCATGAGCCACTTGTTATGAGTTTGTTATCGTGGAAATCACACATCTCGGAAATGTTGTCGACTGACCATCAGAATCACGTATTCCTAGATATATCCGAATCAGAATCAAGAATGAGCTTTATGCCAGGTATGTTATACACATAACGAGGATTGTTTTCGGTGACCAGAAGCTCCACAGTGTCACGAATGACAGTGACAGAACAAAAAAACACAGATAATAAAAAATAGAACAAGTAAATAAGGAATAAAATTATATAAATTGACAGTTGTATGTGCATGTATGTTACAATAGACAGTTTTTGTATGTACAGGTACTTTATATTATGTGCAAATTTGATGTGTAGACTAAGTATGCGTGTTAGATAAATAAGTGTATGAATGAATAAATAGTGTGTTCCACAGTTATTGTCAAGTGATAATGAGATGGATTGCCTGAGGGAAGAAAACTGTTCCTGTGTCTGGTCGTTCTGATGCTCAGATCTCTGTAGCGTCGACCAGATGGCAACAGCTCAAAGAGGAATTGTGCTTGATGTGATGGGGCCAGAGTGATTCGCCAGCCCTTTGGCTCACTCTGACTACGTAGATTCTTTGAGAGAAGGGAGGTGTTTTGTACCATGTTCGCTCAGACATTCCGTACTACCCTCTGGTAGTTCTTCTGATGTTCCTATTTGGTAGCTGAGCTGAACCAGACAGTTATAAAATTGCAGAGGACAGATTCTATGATGGCGGAGTAGAACTTTTTCAGCAGCTCCTGTGACAGGTTGAACTTCCTCAGCTAGCGAAGGAAATACAACCTCTGCTGGGCCTTTTTCACAATGTAGTCAATGGTTCCATGATGGTGAATGGGGGGAGTGCAGGGGGGTTTCTCCTGTAGTCCATGGTCATCTCCACAGTTTTTGAGCGTGTTGAGCTCCAAGTTGTTGAGACTGCACCAGACAGCCAGCTCTTTAACCTCTTGTCTGTAAGCAGACTTGTCTCCGTCCTTGATGAGGCCGATGACTGCAGTGTTGTCTGCGTACTTCAGGAGCTTGACAGAGGGGTCGTTGCAGTCGTTGGTGTAGAGGGAGAAGAGCATTGGAGAGAGAACACAACCCTGAGGAGAACCAGTGCTGATCGTACGGGTGCTGGATGTGTATTTTCCCAGCCTCAGGGCCCCCCCCGCAACTAGCTTCTGCCTGTCTGTCAGGAAGCTGCTGATCCACTGACAGACGGAGGTGGGCACGGAGAGCTGAGATAGTTTGGGCAGGAGGAGGTGTTAAAGGCCGAGCTGAAGTCCACAAACAGGATCCTCACATAAGTCCCTGGTCTTTCTAGATGTTGCAGAACATAATGCAGTCCCATGTTAACTGCATCGTCCACAGACCTGTTTGCTCTGTAGGCAAACTGAAGAGGATCCAGCAAGGGTCCAGTGATGTCCTTCAGGTGGGCCAGCACCAGTTTTTCAAAAGACTTCATGACCACATACTGTACTTACATACCTTACAAAATGTATATTATCATGGCCATGTTGTACTAATTCATTCCCTCATCTCGCCATGATTTACTAAACAAGGGAACGAATGAATAAGCCATGGGAACGAGTTCTTAATTTGCATGTCATGTGCACGGCTCAATAGTACAGAACTTTATATCTGTACAAGTTAAGTTTGAACATGTAACTTGTGTGGTAGTTTGTGTCTTTACCAATAACTTTGAAAATGATCTTTTAAATTTGAGCGTGCTTGACATGTTACTCAACTCACTGAACTTGAATTGGGTAATAGTACACTATCCAAATGTTTCCATTAACAGGAGAAAAAGATATTTCAGATACCGTGGATGCATGCAGCCAGACATGGATGGGATTTGGAAAAGGATGCACCTTTATTTATGAACTGGGCCATTCACACAGGTAGCTGTTGACAGAGCGGTTGCCCATTCTCTCTTGTATAAAGAATGAGGCTTTAAGGTGACTGATTTAAAGGTGAACATGGTAATTTCTGCAATATGTCCACTATGCATTAGAGTTTATTCCTCTTTTACATACAGCTTTGAACACATTTCTAGGGTGATTATTGTGTTGGTTCAACTGGTTTGTGACTCCATTTTGTTGTACGAGATTTTGATTCAGTTGTTACCCAATTATATTTCATACAGGAAAGTATCGCCCAGGTATTGACAAACCAGACCCTAAGACATGGAAAGCAAATTTCCGCTGTGCTATGAATTCTCTACCAGACATTGAGGAAGTGAAAGATAAAAGCATGAAGAAAGGAAACAATGCCTTTAGAATGTTCAGAATGCTTTCCTCATATGAAAAGGCTGTTAAGAAAGGTAATTTCAGTCATTAATGAAACAATACTATTTAGATAAAATCCCATGTCATTCCATAGCATTTTTGCTCATGTACATATCATGAATGTAGATGTACATAGTTTTGTTTTGGTGTAGAAATTCTAACGATGACATTAGAATGCATATTGTCTTTTCAGGGAAGAAAAAGATGGGCCTGGAGCAAAGAGCAAAAGTAGGATGCATGACTGTACACTCAAACAGTGCACATTTCTAAGTACAGAAAATAATCTCACACCTGTGTTTGATTCCTTAGAGGGTTTTTCAGAAACGGAAAGCTGGCACTCCCAGAAAATATAAAATGACAAAAGAACAAAGTGAAGAGAACTTAATGGAAGAAACTACACCGGACAGCACTGTGCTATTTGCTGGTAAATAACCAAAACATGCACACAATCCCTTATTGCAATGAATGTTTGAATAAAAAAGTGGTATTCAAAAACAAATTATGCTAAAACTCAGAACTAATTTTTAACCAATTTTTAATCATCTGGTCTCAGTGTCATGTTTTCATGTAAAAGCAAACTTCTTTTTCTATCTTTAATGTAAATGCCAAATGGTTTCACATTTTATCACATTCATTATGCATACATTTTACTTAAAGGGATAGTTCACCCAAAAATGAAAATTTGCTGTTAATTTACTCGCCCTCAGGTCATCCAAGATGTAGGTGGCTTTGTTTCTTCAGTAGAACAAACTGAGATTTTTAACTTAAACCGTTGCAATCTATCAGTCGTATAATGCATGGCAATGGTAACAAAATCTATGAGAGTAAAAAAAACATGCACAGACAAATCCAAATTAAACCCTGCGGCTCGTGACGACACATTGATGTCCTAAGACACGAAACGATCGGTTTGTGCGAGAAAACGAACAGTATTTATATAAAAACATTTTTTACCTCTATTACACCACTATGTCCAACTGCCTTGAGCGTGCGCACGGCATCCGGTGCGTGAGGTGTGTACGCTCTCTGGTGTAGTTACGCAAGCACCGGAAGTGATCTCTCACGCGTATACGTCACTCATTGTTTACACAGTGCACAAACATTGTAGGTACGATGGCTAATCAAAATGGTACTTACTTGCGCTAATCCAGATTGTTCAAACCGACTTGAAACTAAAAGATTACGTTCTCTCGCGTGAACTCATTCGGGAGTGGTGACTTTCCACGTATTCCCAACTTCTGAGCCTGCTCGCCTGAAGTTATGGTTGATTGCTCTTCGATCGATTCGTGTCTTAGGACATCAATGTGGCGTCACGAGCCACAAGGTTTAATTTGGATTTGTCTGTGTATGTTTTTTTTACTCTCATAGATTTTGTTACCATTGCCATGCATTATACGAGTGTTAGACTGCAACGGTTGGAGTTAAAAATAATCATTTGTGTTCTACTGAAGAAACAAAGTCACCTACATCTTGGATGCCCTGGGGGTAAGCAGATAAACACAAAATGTTCATTTTTGGGTGAACTATCCATTTAAGGGTGGCTTTAAGGGATAGTTTACCCAAAAATAGAAATTGTCATCATTTACTCACCCTCAAATTTTTTACAAACCTGAATGTGTTTCTTGTAAAAGAAGAAAAAATATGATATTTTAACGTATCTTGGTAACCAAACAGTTTCTGGTCCCAATTGACTTCCACAGTAATTTTTTTCCATACTACGGAAGTTAGTTGGCACCAACAACTGTTTGGTTATTCACATTCTTCAGAACATCTTTTATGTTCAGTAGTAGACACAAACTCATACAGGTTTGAAACAACTGGAGGATTACTAAATGACAGAATTTTTGGGTGAACTATCCCTTTACATATCCAAATACTTTTTCAGTAATTTACTGCATATCGATTGGTATGCACTGAAGGACTTTAATAATACTACATCTAACATACATTAGCGCAAATGATTAAAATGTATTTTAGTAGAAATGTTAAAGATAAAGTCTCTAAATCATACATGCTTATTCATCAACACAGAGCAGGAGAGCTTCCCTGTGCCCATGTCATCTGAGAGGGAGATGGCTGTAGCTGAATTACCTGATGTGTGTGCAGTTGTTGAGGTGGCAACGGAGAATGAAGAACCTGCGTTTAGCTCCACTGATATGTGTCTGCCTCTCCAGGACTCCCATGTTTCATCCTACAGTGGTAGTTTTTTTTTTTTTTTTTTGCATTCAACTCTACTGTCTTTGTGTTGTATTCACCACTGGAATGATAAACTACATATTTCTGCTACTATTACTGAATTATGTTATTGTTGGCCACAAACACCGCTGGATATAATTATTAATTTTATTCTCTATTTTGCCTCAACAGAGAGTGACACTGAGAGCACAAACAGCGAGGAAGACTTGGCACAGGTATGAATGTAAATGGGTAAAAAAAAATTCCAAGAAAGGATATCTTCCCTCTCATATTTTTATATACAATTTAGGCTCTTATATCTTATGAAATTGTGTTCTTAGTAACAGTCAGTTACAGCAAATACATTACCATTTTAAAGTTTTAAAGTCAGTATGATTGTTTTAAAAAAAATCTGAGGTAGCACTTTAAAGACAAACTAGTTGCTTAGTAGCATGCATATTACTAGAATATTGGCTGTTTATTGGTACTTCTAAAGCACATATTAATGCCTTATTCTGCATGACCATATTTTAGTTCCTTCAATCATACCCCATACCTAAACAACAACCATTATGACTATTAATAAGTAGCAAATTAGGAGTTTGAGCAAAAGTCATAGTTAATAGTGAGAATTGGTCCCCAGACTAAAGTGAGACCAAACATGAATACTTTAATTTAGCAAGGATGCATTAAATTGATCACAAGTGACCGTATAGGCACTTTCTATTTAAAAAGAATCCTGAATAACATGTATCACAGTTTCCACAAAAATATGAAGCAGCAAAACTGTTTTCAACAATGACAATAATAAGAAATGTTTCTTGAGAACAAAATCAGCATATTAGAATGATTTCTAAATCATTTGAGTAATGGCTGTTGAAAATTCAGTTTTGCCATTACAGAAATAAATTACATTTTATAATATATATATAAAAAAGACAGTTATTTTAAATTGTACTAATATTTCACAATGTTATTGTTTTTACTGTATTTTTTGTTAAAATAATTTCAGTGTTGATGAGCATAACATAGACACATGTACAGGGGTCATATGATGCTGCAAAAATAACATTAATTTTGTGTATTTGGTGTAATGAAATGTTTTAATTCGGTTTAAAGTAAAAAAAAAAAAACACATTATTTTCCACATACTGTAACATTATTTTTTCTCCTCTATGCCCCGCTTTTTTGAAACGCGTCAATTTTTTTACAAAGCTCATCGGTCTGAAAAAGCTAGGTGTGCTGTGATTGGCCAGATGTACAGTGCGTTGTGATTGGCCGAATAATTTAAGCGTGTGACGGAAATGTTACGCCCGTCACCATACTGTTGATGCCGTGTCCTAGCTGGAGCGACGAGACAAAAACATTAAAACCAATTACAAACGAGACATTTGTTGCATCCAGTTGGGACATAATTATTGATTATAATGACTTATGCTGTCTTTTACGCGTTGCGTTGCATCACGCCGTGTCAACATAAAAACCCTGTCTGCATTTGTGATCAGAGAAATACAAACAACAAGTGCTACTCTACACACTGCCCAAAACTCGCGTTTGAATCATAAGTGGCAAATCCTTTAAATGAAAACGTACTTGCAGATTGTGAGTCAGAACTGCCGGCATTTTAAGTCTAACGTTACTCTCCCAGGATCAGGAAACGTCCTCCAAAAAATGTGCTGCACACATCTGGATATTTGGGTTAAACTGTTCTGGAAACAGTGTTGTAAATACAACTTAACAACTGATTTCTAGTCGTGTCCATCGTTTGGAAGACCAAACGAAGTAGTTTCGTTTTCACAACGAAAAACACAGCGGCCTAGCGTGAGGGGAAGCCCCGGCTTAGCGTGACCAGAGGCGGCGGGGTTGAGAACGGCGCAGGCCGTGGATCCGACGAAGGAGTGGCAAGCACATGTGACGACCCCAGGCTTCATCCACGGTGAAAGCCGATCCAGCGATCCACAGGCACTAAGTTGATGTATTTCCTCAGTGACCAGCACAGATAAGCTCTAAGCATTACGAAGCGGATATCTTCCTCTTTTGGAAGACCAAACAAAATAGTTTTTGCTTTCACAACGAAGCACACAGCGTCGTCAGGACATGGCGGACAGCGGCAACAATACTACAGTGAGAATATAAGTTACGCCTTCTTTCTTTGCGTGAACATTTGGGAGGCGTTATGCTAATCTTCCCACATAGTGACTTAGGTATGTGGGGGGCGTGTTAGAACGAGCCGTTTTAGGTAGGTGTGGCTGACTCTTAACTTTTATAAAAAATCTCTTTGGATTTGAGACTTTAGACTTTGCAACTTTACAGATCTTTATTCACCAATAGCTTGTAACACTCCAAAGAGAAAGGAAAAATTGAAATCGCATCATATGACCCCTTTAAAAAATTTGTACTGACTCCAAACCATTGAACAGTAGTGTACATAGACATTTCATTGTCAAGCCACAGCCAATTTGGGATTTTTATTTTTTATTAAAATTTTTTTGATTGTGCTAAGAGTGTTATTAACTTCCCCTGCAGCTTCCCCAGGACTTGTCCTTAAAAGCTTCACAAAGATCATCATGTAATTCTGTGTTAAGGATCCCATCATCAGCTCAATCCTCACCAAACACATTTTTCACATCAACAAAAGTCAATTTCAAAGTGACCAGCTGCAGAGAGGACTTGCCCCTAATTGCTTACAACACTCCTCCATGGTTTCCCTGCCTGTTTAGTTTCCAAAAAGTCACAGACATGCGAACCTCAAGCCCTGCCCCCTCACCAGATCTCACCAGTAGCCTGGCTTCTCAGGCAAGTGTGATAGCTAAAGCTGTGGACCTCTCTGTTGCAAAACACAAAACACTACAATGAAGACATTTGAAATGTACAACCCGCTGCTATGCAAATTATACATCTACACCCATAATTCAACATTAATCAAGTACTCTCAGGTGTAAGATTTCCCTCAAATATTATCCTGTGTTTGTGTGCAGCTTTTAAAACCAAACAGAGAGTTCCAAGCTATCTGAATCCGTTATACTACATATCATTATATTTCTGAAATAGTTTGCAGCACACTACCTCATTCTCATAACTGCATTCAATTTGTAACTTGTAGAACTACCTCACGGATCACAGAAGTTGTCAGTGTAAGCTAGTAATGATGCAGCATTGGGAGAATATGCTTGTATTAATTTAGCATTGGAGTGACATTTCATACATGTTGACAGCATATGTAATAAAATAAAGAACGAAATAGAAGTTACTGGGGAATTTTTAAGGGGAATTTGTATGCGTCTTTCTACAGGGTACTGTAGCAATATTGAAATCAGTTTTTGAACGATATGATTAAGGTTTCAGTACATTTATATATGAAATTGTCATGTCTGAATGACATTTTTGTCACTCCAGAACAACTTATTGAACTGTCTGTCTGGAAACTTTAAGTTTTACTTGAGGTTCAGCTCTCCCACGTTAGTAGGGCTATAAATACTTGAATAGAAACACTCAGAGTTATGTATTAACTTGTCAAACCGTTCTCATTTGTGTTCTGAAATCACTCTTATTATAAGGTAATGAGATTTTGCTATTGTTTTTGTATAAAATATTTTTATACAACAGTCACTAATTTGCATAATGAACAAATACAGTATGGAGATTAAAAAGCAAATATAAAAACAGGTTTATTGTAGTGTCAATGATTAAAAAATTACACAATACAAAATCTTTTCAACACTCATTTGTTGTATAATGTACATTAAAACAGTGGTTCAAAGTGTTAGTAGTGGTACTAGTGAAAAAGATGAATGGAGTAGAAAAGCAAATCACTTTTGTTGCTGCATCTAACCTTGATTTTACAATAGTGGGATGAGAAGTCAATGTTTTACAACTCAGACTCTGTGTATGCAGTGGTCTAAATAATAAATTGTATTCTTGGTTTTCACCAATTGTGATTTTCATTCTTCACGTCATTTGTTTCGTCTATAAATTTCATTTGTTTTATACAAAGCTAGTGGTGTACAATTTCATGTTGTTGATGGCGCTATATTCGTAACAAAAATGTGTACATCTATAACAAGCTTATTATAATGTTTCATGCTCAATTCCAATTGTTTTACTGAATTGATAACTTAACACTGTTGCACAGCTAATATAAAACATCTCAATTAGATGTGACTTTCAATTCTATATTATACACAGATGTTTAAAAGCAATAGTTCACCCAAAAATGTGTCTTCATCTGAACAAATTTGGAGAAATTTAGGATTACATGACTTGCTCACCAATGGATCCTCCATTGAAAAATTCCATCCCCTGCTGTCCTCTCACATCAAAATCCACCAACTTTTTTTGACCATTTTCACTTGTCAGTGCTTGATCTGTACATATTTCTCACCTGATTCAGATGAGACTACTTCACTGGTGAAAGCAATATTATAGATAGATGAGTCGTATTTTAGCCAGAAACAACTGTTAAGTTAAAAACTGAATCAGGAGAGAAATGTGCACAGATCAAGCACCACTTACAAGCAAAACATGTCAAAACCAGTTCTAAACAAATATGTCGGTGGATTTTGATGTGAGAGGACAACAGGAGATTATGGACTCATATTTGACCGTTTGAAATGAAAACGCCTTAATGGATTTGTTTAGAACAAACACATCGATTTTCACATTACAAGACATTAATTGATAGACTGGTGAGCAAGTGATGTAATGCTAAATTTCTCCAAATCTGCTCCATCTTGGGTGGCCTGAGAGCGAGTACATTTTCAGCAAATTTTCATTTTTATTGGTGAGGTGAACTATGTCTTTATTACAGTCTGTGCCTTCTTTGAAGTAAGATGTATATTGTTGCCTTGATACTCTTTTTTTTTTTTTTTTTTTTTTTTTTTTAGTAGAGGTTATACTTAGACCTGTGTACAGACTGGCTTTTACCAAAATGAAGAAAGTGTTTAGAAAACCACTAGTAACTGAGGTTGTAAAAAGTATGTCATCCCCTTTGAAATGGTGGGCAATCAATACCACCAGTCTGGATGATGTGAAGAAAAACGGTTTACTTCTCAAAGTACGGCAAATAAAAGAACTTGAATCCTCTTCGTCCCCGAACTGCACAGCTTATATAGATCACATGATAGACTGAAACAAAAAAGGGAAGAGCAAGAGTTGTTTCGTTGTTTTTCCTCTAGCATTTTTCTTTAAGCAATGCCGAGTCAAGTCTTGTTCTTCCTCTGCATGAACAACTTCTCTTGACTGCACAGATAAGTTCACAATTCATAAAACTATATCATCTAAGGTCCAAAATCCACTACTGATATTCACAATGGCAAACCTGACTTGTATATTAAGAACACATTAGATCTTACCACCGGGAATGAAGAGTAGAAATCCAGGAACAAAGAAAATTGCACTTGAAACACCTAAAAAAGGCATAAATACATGGGTTACATAATTATACAGGACAAAATTAGCATAAAACCAACTGTTGATTTAGATTATGTCTGAAGGTGGTGGTGTCTCTGTTTTTAAGGCATGCAGAGCACTTATATGCTATGATACGCTCCACTTATAATTAGCTTAGAATTATAATTCTAAAGCAATCTTGCTCATGTTTCATAGTTATTTACAGCCAATGTGACAGGTCTTACCTGCGTGAGGGTTTAACTGTATGACAATGCCTGTAAAGATCAAAGCTGATAGGAAGGAGGAACAGGGAGGGGGAGATAGGAAGGGGAGAGATAATACAATAACTTAACAGCAGACAATTGCATTTGAATTTACCATCTATGCTCAAAAGTTGACAGCAAGGTAAACAAAGACAGCACTTTACAAGTCAAACAGAAACAGCCATTCCCAGACACCTTCCCCCTGAGATCAGTAGTACTTGTTATGATCAAAAAACATCACAAAAGGTATGATAGTCTTACCAACTCCAGTGATTAAGAGGAGGAATGAAGCAAGAACGACTCGTCTGTTCTTCTTCACCAGCGGGTGAGACGTCCACCTGGGAACAATCCACACAGAGCAAAGCACAAGGAAAGGAAAAGAAAAGAATATCAAACTATTTTAATTTACCCAACCAGAGTTATTTTGTAAATATCAGCTTAAATCTCATCCAGAAGTATAATAAAGGGTGGGGGTGGGGGGGGGGCAGACAGTACCCGCAGCAGTGAGCAGACAGCTGTGTGACTGAGCTGAGTGTGCTGAATGACCACTGAGAGCTGCAGTAGGACAGAGTAGCAGGATCACTGGAACACAGACAGACACCGGGCTTGACATCAGGCTTTGACAAGTAAGCCTACTTGTACATCAAATGCAAAGATAAATATTTTATTTCTTTAAGTTGACTATTTAATGACTTGTTTATTTAGCAGTTAGTCACTTGTTATTCTCTCATGAACAATGTGCAGCAAATTAAGATGCTGGACTAAGAATTTAGAATTACCTTAAGTGTAAAAAGAAACAAAACGTTCTATAAGATTCCATTTCTAACAACTACGGTGAATGACAATTAGAGTTTTACCACAGCAGCTACACAGATCAAAACTGGCATTTTTGCTAATGATTAACTAGGATAAACTTGCAGTTCAAACTTCTAAAGTTGGGGTCTGGGGGAGTAATTGTTTGCATGTTTCCATTAGCAGTAAGTGTTTTGCCATATCAGCTTCACAGACTATTTCTTACTCTGCTTGTTCAATCCGTCAACGATAATAACAACTAATCATAATAATAATGACAGTGGGAAATGTATATTACACTGACAAACTCATCATCAATGACAATATCTGTTAATTGCATCTGAAGGTTTTAGATCTCAGGTGGAGATTTAAAATTCTGATTTGTTTTCTGATTTGTCAACACAGCTTGAATTAAATGAAAACCCCAATAACCAAAATGGGAGTTAACTTTAAACTCAGGACGACTTTTAAACTCTGCTTAAAGGGTTAGTTCCCCCAAAAATGAAAATTAGCCCATTATTTACTCACCCCGAGGCATCCTAGGTGTATATGACTTTCTTCTTTCAGATGAATCCAATCGGAGTTATATTAAAAATTGTCTTTGATTTTCCAAGCTGTTTAATGGCAGTCCTACGTCATCCGCCCAGAGCTGCTTCCGTGTACAACAGTGAGCGCAAGCTAGATTAAATTGATTATTACGTTTTAAATATGGTTATTTTTCTTACAAAAACGCATCGATTCGCTACAGGAGGCCTTTGTTCACCCCCCACAGCCGTGTGAGGCACTTTTTATTATGGATGGATGTGCTTTATTTCACTTCTTTTGGTCTGATGAACTGCAACACCCGCTGCCTGCCATTAAACAGCTTGGATTCATCTGAAAGAAGAAAGTCATATACACCTAGGATGCCTCGGGGGTGAGTAAATAATGGGCTAATTTTCATTTTTGGGTGAAAAAACCCTTTAATGAAACCCTTATTGGTGCAACCCATCCTTCATTTTGTACTATTCTGCTCAAATTATTTCATTCAATGTTCAATTAAATTCCTTGCTTAATGAGAATTTTCAAACCTGATTTTGAAGAAGTTATTGAAAGAAGAGTTCACAGTGCCACCTAAAGCATCTTCATTTTCCAGGTTCTGTGGGTGAACACAAACTAAAGTTAGTCATATCTGCCTGTAAAAGACTCTCTAAAAGAAAGCGACACTCATGTAACCACCTGACCTGATATTTCAGATTACTGTGTTCAGGAGTGCCAGTGGGTCCAGAAGTTTGTGTTTTGGCAAAAGAAAGAGGTCCAAACATCATCTCTCCCCCGCCATCCTTCTCTCTCCCCTTCCATTCCCCCTCATCCTCTCCAGGCACCACATCTTCCTCCTCCCCCTCCAGGACGAAGGCGTCATCAATTGTGAACTCTGTCCCCATTGCTACAGGCCCTCAGATACTTGCTGTTTGTTAACTGGCAACCACTGTGAAGTTAATGAACATCTTAGTCTAGTTACTGTCCTCTATATTTTCATAATGCAGTATAGCGCATTGACTGCCCTATAACATTCCTTTACAATACACAGTAATGAATTTGACCTTTTTCCTCTCTAAATCCCTTGTCCCAACTGTAAGTATTACTAAAGAAGAGCAAACAACATTCCCTTCTTTAGATCAAAGCTGCTCATTGTGGCTAAAGTACAGACCACTTCAAAGTGATTGGTCTACAAAATTGTATATGTGAAAAAAGGGAAAGTGTTTTATAAAGACAATTATGCAACATAATTTTGTTTGCTGTTGTTGTTGTTTATTTTATTTATTTATTTAATTTATTTATTTACTGAAAAGTTAACAGATTTTATTCAAAGTAAAACGTTCTTTTATGAGGCAGATTCAGGTTCAAATGTAGAATAAATGCCCTGAGGAAGCATGTGACTGACGCTCTTCCGCTTGTTCCTAACAACAGAATGTTCGCATCCACCCCAAAACAATCTACATCTTGCGTATTGTAAAGGAGCTCGTTACACGCGACACGTAATTTTAAGTGCGATACAATAATAGAATGTGAGTTTAAAACCTCGCATGTCATTAAAAATAACAGTTGTTTTGAGGCAAAATGTCTACTGCTAATTTTACGAGTCTGCCTGAAAATGTAAAGAGTCGAACATCCCGTTATCAAGACCAACAATAGCGCAACATTACAAAGGAAGAATCCTCTACTTACTGTCCATTAGTCTTGATCTTCGTCAGTTATTCATAGATCTGTCTGCCATGATCCTTAGATCAATTCCAAGGCATACAAAGTTAGTAAAGCTGTTTAAATGTATTATTTACTCGCCGGCGATAACCTTCAACCCAAACTTTGCTAGTAACAGCTGCTTCTTTTTCGTGGGTCGAGTCTAAGCACACAAAAGTAGCGGTTGTCTCTTTAGTGACACCCGGAGGACTGGAGGATTCAGCAATTACCCTCAAGAATTTTGATACAGATGATAAATGTATAGTTATAGGTTTTTTGTTATAATAATAATAATAAATTATAATTCCTTAGGTCATTATCTATGTAGCACTGTCAATTAATACTTTTTTTCAAGCAAATGTGGCATTAAATTGATCAAAAGTAACAGTACATTTTGATGGGTGCATGGTGAAATATGTTTTAGACCAGGGGTGCCCAACCCTGCTCCTTGCGATCGACTGTCCTGCAAAGTTTAGCTCCAATTCTAATCAAAGACACCTGCCTTTAATTTTTAAATGATCCTAAAGACCCTAATTAGTTGCTTCACTTGTGTTTGATTAGAGTTGGAGCTAAACTTTGTCGGACAGTCGATCGCAGGAGCAGGGTTGGGCACCCCTGAATTTTATACACTGGGCACAAGGCATATTAGTTGCTTACAGTCCCATGTGTTTCTGTCTGAGTGTGTATTTTGAAATGATGAGCGATCTTATCAAATTCTTCATAAATCCTTCATAAATACATTCTAGAAACATTCCTCAGATATTTTGGTCCATACTGACATGGTAGCATCACCAGGGCCGTAGCTGCGGTTTGCAGGGACCCGGTGCAGGTTGTAGGCCCTGTTGGAAATGGTGTAAATAAGAAAAATAAATAAACAGAACAAAGATACAAATTAAGCAATGATTTAAGCTTAATCAAGTTTGTAGTGCTCATGCAGAAACCAATCAAATGTAAAATAGCATTGCATAGTCTTCACTGTATAAATTAAATATAGATTAATTCTTGTTAAAACTACAAAAGTAATTCAGTCAAGAGCAGGGAGTGATTTAACATTAAAGGGTTGCTCCACTCAAAATGAGAATAGTCATTAATCACTTACCACTCCCCTTATGAATTTCTTGAAGCGATGAGAATACTTTTTGCACTCAAAGAAAACAAAAATAATGATTTCAACAATTTGTCAACAATTCATTTCGGAGAGTATCCACTGAATGCAAACTGCGTATGCTGTTCTGTGTCAGCTGCACCACACGGATACGCCGTTTTCGTTCAAATCAAATCGTAAATAAACTTAGAAAACGTATCCATGTGGTGCGGCTAACACAGAACAGCATACACTGTTTGCGTTCAGTGGATACTCTCCAAAATGGTGCTACGGTGACGCGGAGGAGACGAATTGTTGAATAAAGTAATTATTTTTGTTTTCTTTGCGTACAAAAAGTATTCTCGTCACTTCATAAAATTCAGATTGAACCACTGATGGCAGATGGACTATTTTGACGATGTCTTTCATACTTTCTGGGCCTTGACAGTGTTATTTACTTGGGTCACAATGGGACAAGCCTCCCGGTTTTCATCCAAAATATCTTAAATTGTGTTTCGAAGACGAACGAAGCTTCTACGGGTTTGGAATGACATGGGGGTAAGTGATTAATGACAAACATTTTCATTTTGGGGTGGAGTAATCCTTTAAGAACACCGACAACAGCTGGTGAATTAGGTGCGGTGACTTTAAGAGACAATGCATGGATCCAATAAAGTAATACACATCCAATTTCTTTTTACGTTCACTTCAGACATAACCAACAACTTTTCGGGAATACTAGCCAAGACGGGCATTTCGACATAAGCACAAGACGCAAAACTCAATTCGGCATCGACGGGCTGTGAGACGCGGCTATTTCTGCGCGCGGGTGCTGAATGAAGTTCTTTCGTTTCTTTTTGTGCCTGAATGTTTAAATTGGTGAGGTGAATTTGATCGTTCAAGCGCAAGACGTGAAAGAGAACTCAATACGGTGTTCACTAGTCTGAAACGCGGCTCACTGTGTGTGAACCGAACACAGCGCGCTTGACCTCAGTGGAGTTATTTAGCAAATCTCTTGATTGTTTAAATTGGCAAGGCTTAAAAACACATGCAAATAAGCTTTCGTGACAACGTGCAGCAGTGGCCCATCAACTGTCCGGAGCATGTTTCATGCTGGCCTCGAGCAGTCGGTTGAATTCGCAGAGTGATACGAATCTCCCATTCCACCACATCCCAAAGGTGTGCAACTGGACGGAAATCTGGTGACTGTGGTGAGTAGTCAAACTCATTGTCACTTATCATTGTTTGAGATGATTTAGGCTTTGTGACATTTGGGCGTTATCCTTCAGTAGACTATGGCATTTAAATGATGCTCAAGTGGTACAAGGGGCCCCAGAGTATGCCAAGAAATACTCCCCCACACCATTACACCACCACCAGCAGCCTGAACCGTTGATACGAGGTAGGGTGGGTCCATGCTTTCATGTTGATTATGCCCAATTCTGGCCCTATACCATCCAAATGTCACACACAAAATTCGAGACTCATCAGACCAGGCAACATTTTCCCAATCTTTTGTTGCCCATCTGCTTCAAGGTTTGACATGTTGTGCATTCAGAGATGCTCTTCTGTGTACCTCGGTTGTATTGAGTGGTTGAGCTACTGTTGCCTTTCTGTGGACTCAAAAACCAGTCTGGACATTCTCCTCTGACATCAAGGCATTTTTGCCCTCAAAACTGCCACTCACTGGATTTTCTCTTTTTCGGACCATTCTCTTTAAAGCTAGTGGTTGTACATGAAAATCCCAGTAGATCAGCATTTTCTGACCAGCCCACCTGGCACCAACAACCATGCCACGTTCAAAGTCACTTAAATCACCTTTCTTCCCCATTCTGATACTCGGTTTGAACTTCAGCAGATCTTGACCATGTCTACATGCATAACTGCATTTAGTTGCTGCCATGTGATTGGCTGATTAGATATTTGCGTTAATGAACAATTGAACAGGTGTACCTAATAAAGTGGCTGGTGAGTGTAGATTATTTATTACGTTTAACAGGGATCCATTAAGTTGATCCATGAAGCCTTGCAATTTCAGGCTTTTTTACTTTAATCATATTCAAATAATCTGATTATGATTTCAAGAATGATTTGAACCTGTAAAACAATATAATCTCCATTGGAAATGGAATGCATCATGAACAAGTGATTACATTCAATAAATTGAAAAAAAAAGTCTTTCATGCCCTTCTCACAATTGTTTTTGAATCACTTCAGTTTTCATTATGGCATGCTAACAGATTTCTCTCAAAACTGTATAAATGATTACTGAAATGTCATGTGCTGTTTAGGTAATAATAATCAACCAGCATCATAATGTAGAAGTGCCATCCAAAATACGTACAGCTAATGTATAACTTAACTTAAAGACATTACACTGAAAGGTTTCAAGACACAAGACATTTAAAACATATAACCAAACATGTTATTTTATTGTCTGAAAAAGTAACACAATCTCCCAACTGGGTTTATCACATACACTACCACAACGATGAAACACCATTACTACACAAATAGGGACTTCTTTTCAAATATTATAGACATTACAAAAAGATCCCTCATATCTTTCAGTTTTGTTCTGAAGTTATACTAAGCATGGCAGATTGATTTCATTTACAGTATGATACTGTACACTGTCACCATTTAGAAACAATGTTGTCTGACGTGGTTCTAAGTTCCATAATGTTAAGGGAAGACATTTCATGGTCATTTTTATTTCATATGAAATATTTTACAATATAAACAAAGCATCCGTCTTGGATGAATTTAACAGCAACCAGAGGCCAGGCATTTCAGTGCAAACATGTTTTTTTACAAGGCAGTCTTGGCTGCATTACTCCCTTTTATCTATCAAAAACTAATGAGAAAAAAAGGTTCACCAGACAAAGGAGGAGGTTAAAATTAAAACTAAATTTCACAAAATGTGACAGATATCCAAAAAGCATCCTCTGACAGAGCCTGTTAAGTAAAGGAGGCCATGTGTTTGTATTGTCCAAAAAAAAAACACACATACAAAAGTGATTGAAGTTCTGCAGAGGTGTATTCATCACTGAACTGAAATATGCTTCAGGACTTAAATCATTGTTTTGAGCAAAGTTCTGTTGCAATGATTTGAGAAAGCATCTATTTATAGAGCAGACGTTATGAGGTGCTTGCTCTGCCTAATGTTGCTCTCTGGTGTGCATCTATGATGCCTTACAATGATGCAAAATTACCATTTAATATATGAGGCTCTTACCTATCCACAATCTTCATCCCACCTCCAACTACAGGGTCTAAGAGGCTGTTTGGACCCTAACCACTGACCACTCAAATATTAGGTGGGAAACTGAAAACAATACTATTGTAAACAGTACTGCCAAAAAGTAGAAGGCAGGTGAACTAGTTCTGATTTAGGCTAAATGTTTAGGATTGGTGAACTCCTGACCTGTTCCGTTTTAAAATACCCATTGAGGTGCTTATTTATAATATAGAATGTAGTCCCTTGATTTCCATGTAGATGCATTTTTAACAAACTAGAGTTACGGTTACTCACTGGGCTTGAAATAATGAAGCAGATAAACAAATATTCATGTGAAGGGGACAGCAGAGAACTGAAAATGGCTTCATAAACACATTGGAGGGAAAACATAAAATTGGAAATGTTTTGTTGATGTGGTGCTAGACAGATTTATACACAACTTGCAAATAAGTAAAAGACACTTCTGTCAAAAACTGAGAAAAATTGAGTTGAAACTACAGCACTTAATACTGATTACTTTAGAATTAGTCCTCTTAATTACAATGTCCGCCGCTCCTTGTCAACATTCACAGAGAAGAGGCTGATAGCGCTGTGTTCCACAGGCAAAGAATCCAAATCTGTACACGTCCCTACCTTGTTGTTACACAGTTGGTGGAGGTAGCTAGTTATGTGCATGTATGTGGGGTTTAGGGTAGTTTGCATGGGTGATTGCAGGTGTGTGTGGATAATAGTCAAGCGAGAGGGAGTGAGCTGAAAGTGGTTAGTGTCTTTGATTCAAACACAATAAGTCCCACTACAGGATATCCACCTGAACACTCATCATAAAGCAACAAAACTGTGGAGGGTATGAGCAAAGAAACAGAAAATCTGAGACTTACTGTATATTCCACATGGCAGGTCAAAACCTGATGTAATCTATTCAACTGTGACATTTGAAAGGAATGATAAATAACAGCGGAGCAAATTATTTGTACATACTTTCACTGAATAAGTTGTTCCAACCTAAAACAAGCATTTATTGAAATCATGAAAAGATTGTGAATATACAGTACATATGTGTTGGCTGGGGCAAAATTTTTAACCATATCATCTGTTGACCATATTTTCCACTGAGGTCAGGGACATGATTTGAGTAATGATCAAAAACAGCTCAATTCCCAAGGAAAACAACAAAAACAAAAAGGTTGAAAATAAAATGCCATAGTGGTCTGGATTCAACTCAAGTAAGAAAATCTTTCAAAAGCAAGATTTTTATCGGAGCAGCAAAAGGGCCTAGTCTCTGAATCCCACTGGCCCAAAGGAAGAGAACTGTATGACCTTTCCTTGGAGTGTTTTGGATGCAACACCCGTGTTCCCGCCATTGCGATTTCCAACATCTTCCTTCTTTCATGACAATAAATAAAGCCATCAAGCTACACAGAAGACAAGCATGTTTCCAAACCAACAATGACATCCACAAGTGTCCTGGTTCATGAGACTATGTATCAGATTCACATTGGCATAAAACACACACCTGTTTTTATTTCAAAAGGGAATAACAATAAAAATAATCTACATCTGAGTTAAATGGAGACGAAAATTCAATTGAAATCGTTTATATGTTTGTCTACAGAGAGCGTTTTATTCCCTTAAGAAACAAAGATTGGTGAAACGATCCACAGAAACATGATTACAGTCTGACTGATGTTTTTACCTCTTCTTAGGAGAGTTAACTATTCATGACCTGAGATTAAATATGAACTTTAATGAAACAGGTAAATCCATTACTTAGTGTAAAGTTGCATACAAAGTAATTGTATGCACAATACATTTGGGTAAAAAAAAAAAAAAAAGCCTTAATTTCAGAATGAGATCATTTTTTCTCACTAATTCAGTCTATGTATTTTTTTATTAAGCATGTGAGTATGATTATTATTGTCACCAATGTAGCTAACAGTGTCATGACAAATGTATTTATTTTTAGGAATATTATACAACTTTATGAACCATGAATTAAATGTTGCTCAGATTAGGGCTTTTATGCCTCATTTTTTAACTTGTACTGCATACCAATAATACCTTTGACCTGCACATCAGCATCTATCTCTTAATGCGTGCAAACTTAATCCACTGGCTGGATGATCTCTAATCTGTGGCTGACAAAAATACTCTCGAAAACAAAACATTATTAAATTACCAGTTACTTCAAGCCTATGTTGAAAATAATGGTTGATTCCAACTGGAGAATTTCCTGATTAATTGCTTGTTAGGGTAAATAATCCTATGATGTGAAATTTCCTTTTCCATGTTTTTCCCTTTCAAATTTTTTTTTTGCAGTGACCATTTATGCTGTGGGAACAGTCTCTGGAAGCCATGCCTGTGGGTTTAACAGTCCCCATGTAGTCGAGGTGCTTGATGGAGCGAATTACCCAACCTCCTGCACTTAGGCACCCCAACATTGCAGATCACCCTGACCCTACGTCAACCCAGATAGGCCCGTGTCAGACGCTGGTGATGGAGGCAAGGCAGTTGGGGGATTTCTGCAGTTTCTCAGGTTGTGTTGTGGGGGGCTCTGGGATTGCACGGAAGCTGAATGGGGGGCCGATGCTGGTGGTACCCATGTGGCCTGGACTTAGGGCCGAATTCTGTCGCCGGTTACTCTCCACAATGCTTGAGGTGTTGGACGCCAGGCTTTCCCGTGTGCTGAGAAAGTGGTGGAGGTGAGAAAATGACCAGAGAAGAAGAGATAGAGAAAGAACAAAGAGTAGCGTTTAAGACAAGCTAACTGGATCATTACTTTGAGGCAGGAGGAACAATACAAATTATCACACAAGTCCTCAGAAAGACAGAAAAATACACAACCTCACCCTTACCTATGGTTTCACTCTGGTTTGCAGGATTGTTTAGCTGTACAAAAAAAGTGTACTCCTTTGTGACAGTATGACCACAATCAGATGTTCAAGCAACTAAACCAGAAGCACTGACAGCCAACCACAAGAAAGAGGTTATACTGCAGGGAGAAGTGGATTAAAGGAATAGCTTGACAAAATATTAAATCATCATTTACTCATGGTCGTATGGTATGGCTGTATTCCACGGCTGTATTCCACAGAATGTTTCCACAGAAAACAAAAGGAAAAATTCTGAAGAAGTTTTCCCTGCCTTTGTCCATGAAATTACAATGAGCAGATACTGAAGCTTACACAATTCAAAATGGACACAAAAGCACCATAAATGTATTATAAAAGAGGTCCATATGATTGTGTTGTAAGAAACAGACTGTAATTGAAATCTTTATTCACTGAAAATCTTCACATACTGTAGCTCTCCAGAGTGCATTCATGAGAGAAGTGGCAAATGTGTTCACAAGTATTTAATGATGCTTTTATTGTGATTTTGTGTCTTGTGTTTTCTGAAGCTTTCACTGTAATTCACTGTAATTACATGAAAAATAGTAATCAAATTCCTCATTTTGTGTGCCATGGAAGAAAGTTAGCCATACAGGTTTGGAATGACACAAGGTTAAGTAAATTATGACATTTTTGTGGAAAACTATTGCTTTAAAAGCTCAGATATAATGTATTTAACATCAGTACTGCACAGATAAACATGCAGGTTTTTTTTTTGTTTTGTCTTTTGCATAACCCACATCAATCACAAACTAAATTGTGTCTATGCACAAGAGCTATGCTGGTGTTTTTCCAGGAGCTGTGAAATGACATCATCGCTAATGTGATGAGTTATCTAGAAAATAGTGAATGATTTTCTATGTGGGGGGGGGGGGTGCTTGAAGGGACTGCTGGGGGTCTTAAAATTAGAGACTTGTGGCAATCTACACAATGTGACTGGGCCACAACTACTGTATATTCATAGCCTATTACTATTATCATCGTACACGATACACGATAACTGATCGTAGAAAGGGCCGTAAAATGCATTGCATTACACAAGTTATCCAAACATTACAAATGTAAGGATTTCAGTTCAATACAACAAAAGAAAAGAAAATTTTCATCAGCACAGCAGTATGAGTTGTATTGATAAAATATATTATTGGTACTTACGTACAGTGTTAAATTACAAAGGTCCATTTAGAGAGGCTTTCTATGGGATTTTCAGTTAAAATGTTGGTTTTCACTAACTGACATATCAGTCATAGAATGAGGTCATTATTAGGTCAAAAGTAAGCAAACATGCACTACACTGTAAGAAAAAAAAAATATGTAGAAAAACTGATAAAGTCCTAGCAGAAAATTACTAGTGTAAGTATCAGACATTTCCTTCAACCTTAAAATACAACATAATGTTATGTGTAATTCAAAATAAGGTTAAAACACCTGGGAAAAATCAATAAAGAAAATTCTGACATATTAACATGGTACTTTTTCCTGTGTTTAGTTTTCTTAGAGTACATTGTAAGGAGTAGAGGCAGCACATGTGCAGAACATGTAGGCTCTTCTCAGTTATTCTACCCCTGCCATATCCCTCTGAATGAGTCATACAGACACAAGGGGTCTATTTTTAGCGGCTGAAAAAAGTCCTCACCCTCTCACTCATAAAGGGCTTCTGCTAACACATACACAGCCCTGGGAAACCCACTTAAAGGCTATCTGTGCTGGTTTATGGCCTTGGCAAAGAAGAAGGGGAAAAAATATGCCATACATCACAGTATAAGATTGTAATTATATGGGCCCTATGCAACTATGTGCTTCAAATCAAACATCAAAAATTTTAATAAAACAAACATATAAAAAATGACCTGTGGAAAACAACATTCCATTTTGTGGGATGTCAGAGAAATAAAGTGGATTCTACCATATTCGCAATTTATGTTTTCTGGTAAGCATAATGTTACATTTTATTTCCTCACTATCGAACCTAATCTTCTGTCTTTGGTAATTAGAATTTAAAAAAGAAAAATGGCAATTAATTGATGCACTGAACACTTGTTCACAGTCAGCAATTGACAATATACACTCAAATATGGGTTTTCAATATGTAACACATTCTGTCTTTGAAGTGAGTACTTACCGAGGGGAGTTAAACCCACTGTCTACAGTCACACTACTGCTGTCCATGCTGTCCAGCCGTGCCGAGTGAGCCGACTTCTGGCTGTTATTATTCTCGCTCTCCTTAGGGCTAAGCAGAGTCAAGTTGTTCTCAAACTTCCGCTGTAAATCCCGCTCTTTCTCCCGTTCAAGCAACCACTGCATGGTCCCGACGCCTCCACCACCGTCTCCGGCCCCTGCCCGCCCTTTTGCTTCTGTTGGGGCGGCCTCTTTACGGGAGGCCTCCTCTGCCTCCTCCTCATCGTCATCATCTGACACGTTGTAATAGTCAAAAGCAGCTTCAGATGTGGAGGGAGCATCCTGTTCTGTGCCTGTAGGTGCCGGGGCAGATGCAGACAAAGGGGTGGAGTTAGGTGGTTGCTGGGTCTCCAGAGTGTCAAGGACCTCGGATGATTTCATGTGCGGAGTCTTACGCAAAGTGCCTGACTTGGAGTAGCCACTGTCCACATAGCTCACAGTCAAAACATTGTGTGGCGGTTTGAACAAAGTGTCCTTACTAAAAATCTCTTTCCTCTTGTCCACCCCGCCACCAGTGCTACCACCACCTCCCCCGCCCCCTGGGTCAGTGTTGTGTTGGTGCTGTATCAAACGTCCATTGGGCATAGGCTCAGGTGTCTGGCTCGGTGTGGGTTTGCCAGAACCATTGTGCCCCTTGGTGGAGGAGTCCTCTTTGTACTCCAAGGGGTGAGGAGAGGTGAGGTGCGGCGTCTGCCGGTCAGCTGGAGAGCCCTTGCGGATTCCATCAGATGGGGTTAAAGTGTCATGGTCAGATTTGCCCAAAGTCAGTGGGGCAGTAAGGATTGTTTCATTCGATGTATTGCACTGTAAGTAGTCATCAGCCAAAGGCTTTGGCGACAAGGCCTTCAGGTCACTGTAGGCTGGGAGACTGTCCCTGCTTTTGTTCCGTTCTAGAGGGCTGCAGAGCCTCGATTCATCCAGACTCATTTTGCCCATTTCAGGTACAGACATTTCAGAGCTGAACTTGGCAGCAGAAAACATGATGCATGAGTAGTGCGGGGCCTTTTGAGAGGAGGCCCTCAGCGTCCCATCATCGGTATAGTAGCGACTTCTGTCATCAGGACTGCGGTCATAATCCTCAGCTGTGCCAAGTGTGGAGCTCCCACCTCCCAGCGGGCCCTTGGAGTTGTCCATAGAACGCGATCGCTCTTTAGCCTTATCGGGCCGCTCATTGCGTGACTTGCGGTCCTGAGTGTGGCTGTGGCTCCGGTGCACTCTAGAATGTGACGTCCCACGTGAAGGCTCAGGGAAAGGCATCTCTGTCCGCCTCTTTGCAAGCTCCCCCGAAACATCCCACTCTGGGGTGACAGGAAAGTGTGACTCAGCAATGTTGGGGTTGCTGTGGACAAGGTAGGCACCACCACTTCTGCGTTCCACTGTGTACATTCCCTCTCTTGGTGAGCGTACCAGAGAGTGACTGAAAAAACGGTAGTCCCTCTCCAGGCTGACTGCTGGCAGGTCCAGATTGGAGCCCTCAGAGGGGTCTCCCCGAGAAGCCCGTGTCTTGCTGTGCGAACGTGACTTCCCATGTGGCACACGCCGGTGGCCTCGGCTCCGGCGACTGCGAGCACTTTGCTGTGCTGAGGAGCTGGCCTTACAGCGCTGAGCTCGTTCCTCTTCCAGTCGCTTCATGACAGCTGTGTGACGGGCCACATTCTCCACCGTCAGGTCTGGGTTGATGCGGCGGATGATCTCCATCTCCACCTCACGAGGGATCGCTGCAGCAGACGGTGTATCCTCGTCCCTCAAGGGCCACTCCTCTGGAGGGAACTGTGCTGAAAAGGTGGCCAGCTGTTTGGTCTTGTCCTTTTTCAAACTCAAGCGGAACAGCTTTAGCCCAAACTTCTTAGACTGCCTCTCACTGCTGCCCCCACCACTGCCCTCCTTCTTCTTGGTTAGTGTATCTGTCTTGTAAGAGAAGGTGGCGGTCATGCTCTTGCTCTTGTCGGTGGGGTCAGGTGGATGCTGAATGACAGGTGGAGGTGGTGGGGGTTGTAGGTATGAAGGGGGCTCTCCTTTGGGTTCTTTTGGGGATTTTCTTTGAATTGTTGAGGTATGAATGCTGGGCACCTCATCACGGTAGGCATTATAGGAGTCGCAGTGGTTCTTAGGGTTAGGCCTTTCTCGTACGCAGCCAGAGGTGGACGGAGTGATGGTTCCAGATTGTGGTGATGTGCATTGCTGTTGAGGTGGCGGCTGTTGCTGTTGCTGCTGTTGTTGTTGCTGCTGCTGCTGCTGCTGTCGCTCTGGATGCCGCTCATCCAGGTGGTACCACTTGCTGTTGGTGCGGATGAGGGAGGGGGTGATGAAGTAGGTCTGTGGAGTAACAATGAAGTAACCTTCTGGTGTGGGGTAGATCTTTCTCTCCCGTACCAACATGTTCAGCGTGTGCCGCAGGATCTCTGGACTCGGAGTGGGTACACCTGAAGAAAATACAACCGCATGTAAATTTCATAATCCTTTTCATAGTGCTAACTTAATTTTAAGTGCTGACACAACTTGTTCTATTTGGCTAACATTTGTGATACAATAATAATAAATCTTCAATCATCAATATCAATTAACTTTTCAAAGGAAAAGCTCAACAGGCAAACACTTAGATGTGAAAAATAGAGTGCAGAGTGGGGGGAAAAGGGTGGAGGGGGGGGGAGCAGATTAGTGGGTTCATGTTGATGTCAGCATTATCCAGAACTGCTCTGACGTGCCAAAAGTAGGATTAACCGTGAGTAGGTGTGATCACACAAATAACTACAGAAGGTCAATCAAAAGAAGAGCATTGGCTGCTGGTTTATGTCACCACCAATCATTACCTCATCTTTCATCAATGCGTATGTATGCCCTTCAATGTAATAAGACAAAACCTGCCAGCATGACTTACCAACGGGCCCTCCTTCATAAGAACTCATATGATAATAAAATACAATAATAAAATACAATAATAATATTATAATATCTCCTAACAATTTCTTAGTTTTAGTTATAGATTTTACATTATATCTTGTTTTGTCCTTATTTCATTAGGCAGGCTGAAAATTTTAACTAATAAGCCTAAACTGACTAAGCTAACTGTTCACTAAGAAGTCGGACTGAATACTTCTATAACTTCAACTATGTAATTAATGTTAGAAAACAGAAATATTTTATCACAAGTTAATGTTATCAATCAATTAATTCATTGTTATAAGCTGATCAATCTGTCTATCTATTTTTCAGGTCTTTTATCTTATTATAAGACAACCAACTAGTGGGCCACTTGGAAACCTTCATGCAGCACCAGTGAACCACAGACTGTATTCTCATATTTTGAGATCCACTGTTCCGTACTTTCAAATTAGGCATTAGAGGGAATATATTTCTATACAACTAAAATGGTTGATTTAGAGACTCAAAGATAGACATTACATTTGTGGTATGACTCAGTACTGTGAATGTCTCTCTTTGTTTAATATCACGTGTGCAAAATAAGTAAACATTGCCTGTAACTCAGAAAAGGAACACCAACAGGATAGACTGCACTACAAGGTGCATGGTGTCCTCACTGCACTCAAGTCCTCACTTCACCCAAATCAGCTTTTCAACACTCTCAATCATAGAAACACACACAACGGATAAAGGAGCAGATAAGCTGTAACTAGTCAGGGTTAAGTGTTGCCTGCCATTACATCATACAGTTTTAGTTGCCATACCAACATGACGCAATCCAGAGCCTCTGTTCCTTTTTTTTTTACCACTCCTTTAAGGGAAAGCAGACAGACTCTATTCAGGTTAAGTTTGCACACTTTGCACTTTGATTGACTGATTTCTCTGAACAGAGCTGAGTAATGTAAGGTGTACAATGGACCTTTTTCACAGACTGTGATGACGCATCTCCAACAAGTAGACATAGTGTAAAATTTATGGCAACCGTTTTTTAATATATTTTTTTTAATTAAAACCACTATACTTGTTTGGACCCACTTTATATGACGCCCCATATTGTATAATACATTATAAAGGGTAATTCTTACGGACATTAGAATGGAAGCTAATGCCCATTATAAAAAAAGTAGAATATGTTATATCAACTCATGGTAAAGCACTAATGAACAGTTCTAATCATCATAATACTTACACTATGTGGGTTACGAAGTTTAAGAGTATGGATTATTGAAACACACCAATGAAACACCATATAAACTACGTAATTTAACAGAATAAGGGATGTATCATATCTGGAGATTGTCATTTAGCTTGCAAGTATCTACTACAGCTTGTGAGGGTAGAGTTGAGTGCTAATTTGAGGGTTGTTCATGTGGAGCTAATGTTAATAAATGATGTGGGCTACAAACTCCAACTGAAAAAACATGCATGTTGTATGGGTAACTTGATTTTTGATGGATTAATTCAATCGACATAAGCAACTTCATTCGAGGATTAGTTTGCTCAGAACGGTCGATTAGTTGGGCGAATAAGTTGATGTTCTTGCAAAGACACTTATAGTCAGTTTTTCTGTTGGTTGACCATCAAAATAAAGTTTTAGCATATATTTACAGTAGCAGACATACTACTACTCTAATGACCGCTAGTTGATATGTAGTTGCAGAGTCCCTTATCAACAGCTGTTTAAAGGGTACAATCAAAATAATCAAACTGATATTACAACAAAAATAGTTCAAAGCAAATGTGTCACATTACATATTCATCTGATCTGATATCTGATCTTATGTTTGAGAAAAAAATATTATTATTATAATTATTATTACTACTTATAAGTGGTCTTTGACCGCTTTAAGTAAAGTAGCATAAGAAAAATGGCAATATATGAGACAATACATTATAACTGAGAAATTTAATCCATTGTAAAAGTGGATGCAACCTGTTCATTGTGTTATAAATCATCATCCTCTTAAAAGCTATAACCACAAATAAATAAACATTATAACGCATTAAAACTTATGAATATTCATGAGATGATACAACATATTATAAGGTTTATATAAGATACCCTTATAATGTATTATAAATACGGGCTTCATAGAAAGTGTTACCCTTTGTTTTTTTCTTACCTTGACATTAAATTACAGAAAACTAGTTAACGCTGCTGAGTGAGTGTTTCTACAAAGACTAAAGGAGTGATGGCAAATTTGTCATCTTTATCGGTTTTGACCAACAAAATCAATCTCTCTATTTTTTATTTAAAAAATTTTGGGGGGAGAATCATAAAAATTGTTATCGTAGATTTTGTTGTTGTTGTTTTGCTATTGGGGCAAATGATATTGCAAAAAATAGTTGTTGTAGTTTCCATTTACCACTATAGAAGTTTACCCAGCTATGATGACTTCTGCTTCCGATAACCCCAGAATTATGAAAAGGCATAGGGTCATTCTACAGAGAATGTATTTGATAATGACAAAAACAGCTTTGGACATTCAACTTTTTTGAAACTGTAAACTGTTGGAGTTTATAGCGTCATCATAAATTTTATTTTCACCAGTACCATGAAATAAAATTAAGAAGAGAATCACTCCGGACTGTATACTCCAAAAGTCGCAATAATCAGAACTAACAATTACAATAGTACAGGGGGAAAAACATTATTTTAAAGGGTAGTTTTGATAGACAGGGTAAGAATATTTTCATTTTCATCTATAAATCAAAATTATGGTCAGTCTTTCTTTACTGTAAATTCCTTGCCCGAAAAAAAAAAACCTGATTATGAATTTGACCTATTGCTATAATCTCAGCAAATGAGATGAATGAACCCAAATAACTGTGGCTTGTGCAAAATGGCAATTTATCCAGCACAATATTTTTTAAGATTATCCCAATAAAACTGAAAGTCTTTTTATAATTTTTATAATGAAACTTGCATAGGTAATATTAATGTGGTAATGTCTATTCTAAAATATTATTAGTAGTGTTTACAGCACTCAAGTGTGTGTGTGTGTGTGTGTTCATAAGTGTGTCTGGAGGGCTACCTGGGAAGCAGGTGGCAAGGTGCTCCATCAGTGCATCTTGTGTGACAGGCTTGCGGGCAGAGTTCATGGCTGAGATGGCCAGACACAGAATCTCTCCCAGTGGGATGAACTGAGACTGACTGATGGGTGACATACTGATTGGAGATGCATCGCCTAGAGAGGGACACACACACAAAATAACGGTCAGTCCTACTATACAGGAACGTAATTGTTTGGCAACTAACTGATTGGTCCTTAAATGTCACCTTTTTTAATGTTACACAAACAAATAAGAAAACAAAAACCACCTAAGATTTTTATGAGTTCACAATGTCTCCCAAGGTATTAATGTGGGACCAGGAGAAAGGAGGAGTTTGAGGCCAGGGAGGGGTGTGGAGGTGATTCAAGATGCTATACAGTCACAACAGTAGCGTGAAGGTTATCCAGGGTGTGTGATCGTGTGTTGCCAAATGTGACCTTATACTGACGACTCAGCAATAAGCCCCTCTGCCTGCGTAGGCAGAAAGACCCCAGGCCATGCATCAATATTGATCCCAAAAAAACACCCATGCATATTGGATTTACTAGAAGCACAATTCAGAGCAAATCAAACATGTTATATCACATAATACATCTGAGAGACTATACTTCACTTTTCCACTTTCCTGCATCTGTTGCAAAGCCTTTTAATGATGCTTTACCCACTGTTGTCCAGCTCATTATTAAAAGAAGCATATGCACTACATCAAATGCTTTAATATTGTTGGTAGCAGATGAAATACCACAAGACATACATGTTACATGCAGAACGTCTGTCTGACACACCTTTTAAACACCATGTATTCTTTGTGTAAAAGTTACAAACACTATGATGTTTAATAGTGAGACTGAGTCAGCATTATCCAAACCATGGCTAAAAATCGTTATGGATCATTTATAGTTATTCATAATGAAGTGAAATCCAATTTGGAGATGAGATCAGAAATACAAAGCATAATTCTATACCATTGTTCATTAAAAAAAATTATACAATTTAGAAATTTTTATTGCTTGGAGATTAAGTCTAAACTAATAAACAGCAGTAGAAACACTGATCTTGAAAAAAAAAAAAATTTTTAAACCGGTGTCCATTCATGTGTATTGAAAGAAGCTACAAAATATCTCAGGAAAAATTATGTTTTACACTAAGATTACACTGCAAGCATGAACAACTCCTTTAACCTCTAAAGATTATGCTGTGCTTCACTACTTAGCTCACAATGCTAAAAGAACCCATAAAACTGGTCCGAGTATAGCGTAAAGGGCAACAAAGGGTCTGAAGCTGCGCTGCTAACACTGCAGGATGCAGATAGGATGAACTAATACACACGGAGCTGCTGCTCTCCTGGTGTGTGTGTGTGTGTGTGTATACGCAGGGCAATGGCCCCTCACTCACTCAGCCTGTGTGTTTCACTGTTCATGCAGTCTGTACAGACAGCAACGTGCTGCTCGTAAGCCGCTAAATGACTTATGGAGCATTAGTTGGATGCGGGGGAAGTTGGTAGCCCAGTGTTTTTTTTTTGGTGAGGCTATATAGAATTGCTAGAAGCCTAAATTCAGTTGCTCTCCATTATGAATTTGATTGTTTTTACTTTAGTAGGGGGAGGATAGCGGGTGTGAGGATGTGAGAGAGAAAGAAAGAGAGAGGCAGGATGGAGGGCGGCGCAGGAGGAAGAACCCCTCCCTCTGCTCCTGTGCTGCGCCATCAGAAAAGGGCAGCTTGGCGATGGACAGTCCCAACATGACTCCACTCCACACAAAGACAGGAGAGGTGTGACCAATCACAAGCAAGCTTCATGCACACCTTTTTCTTTTTTTTTAACTCTCCTCCAGCACTGCTCACTGGCATACACACACACACACACACAAAATCGGCTTGCTCGCACCTCTCATCCGTCTCAACCACACACCAAGCTAGTAAGCGGCATGCGAATTGTGTGATCGCAACCGCATCCAGCAGTGGCCTCTCGTTTCGCAGATGTGTGCTCCCCAGGAGTTCTCTCTCTCTCTCTCTCTCCAGCACCCTCTTTCCTGTTCTTCCGGTCTCCATTCCTGCTCTTGTGCTTCACACTCAATCTTGTTAATGAAAAACTGAGGAGAGTACGTTGGCTGCAAGACTAGGCAAAACCTGCTCAAACACAAGGCCCTTTAGGTAAATAACGCCTTTTTTATACACACAAATCATACCTTATTATATGGAGTAGTAATTAAATATAGAATAGATTATATTAATTTTAAATATAAACAATTCAAATGTTTGGGGTCAGTGAGATTTATTGTTGAAAGAAAATATAAATACTTTTATGAAGGATGAAGCATTCAATTGATCCCAAAATGACAGGAAAGAACATTTATAATGTTCGAAAAAGGTTCTATTTAAATTAATACTGTTCTTTTGAACGTATATTAATCATCAAATTTATTTAAAAACAAAAATAAGAAGAAAATTTTCTTGGGCATCAAAATATTAGAATGATTTCTGAAGAATCTTGTGACCCTGAAGACTGAAGTAAATTTAGCTGTCATCATAGGAATACATCACATTTTTAAATTAATTCAAATAGAAAGCAGTTATTTTAAATTGTAATAATATTTCGTAATATTACTGTTTTTACTGTATTTTTGATTAAATAAGACTTATTTCAAACCCATTTAAAAAATCTTACAGACACATTTCTTCTCTTTAAATTTCAGAGCAGAAAATGCTGAAATGATCGGATTTCCTCTGTGCCTGGTCATCATCAATAGTCATTGGAAACAGACAGCTATGACATCAATGATCACAAACAGGAGTATGAATAGCACAAACAAACAGCTTGCCCTTCAAAGAACTGTACGCACTGTGAAAAAAAAAGTATTAATCCTTCTGTTCTGTTTGGGGTCTGAGAGACTCCAAGGCTGTTTAAACAGCTCATAAAACATACTTAACATCATAGTATCAGGATGATACTTTATGACTAATCTTATGAAAACTGATTCTAAATTTAAACTTGATTGAACCAGAGAACCCAAATATAAAACATGAATAAAAGCACCATTATTAATAATAACACTATTATTAATATTATTAATATACACTATTAATATTTTGCATGTACAGCAGTGGGGTCTCTGGGACCGCAAACAATTAAAACAAAGTTAACCTTTACAGTACTTGAGGTTTAATATTCTCTCTCTGTCTGTTAAATTGGGAAAGGGGGGTGGGGTCGCTCTATTGGTGTCACATCACACACTCTAGTCTTTGTGCAAGCCAGCTTGTATGGCTGCAAGCACATCTGAGGTGACGTCATCCCACTGGGCATAAGCACTTGACAGGAAGGAGGGAAGAAAGAGACCATGAGAAGGAGAGAGAGAGTGAAGATGAGATCAAGAGATGAGAGATAATTTACGGTGTTATAACTTCCAATCATTGTATCACATGTTCTAAAATTGTTTAGCAATGTAGTACAATGTTACTTGCTGCAAATATAATAATCAGCAAAAATAGAAAACAGAGATGCTGGTTTTACTGTCTGAAATGTGTGGGTCTTTAATAACTCACCAGACGGCAGTAAGCAAAACTATTTATGAGAGTTAGTGTAATGTGGACTGATATGACTGGGGAATAGACCAGTATCAAGTATATTATTTTACATTAAAAAGAAATAGATGGATTTTTCATGCTTTGTCATTCAGTGTTTTAAGGGTATGGCATGAGCCCTTCACAGGCATATAATGCTGCGTTCAAGTCCTCCTGGGATATTCGTACTTACGAGTTGACAAGTCGTAATTACGACGTCAGGTGCGTTCAAGTCAGTTTAGTCAGCACAAGATGGCGGTGTACCTTCTTTTAATAAATTACAAGAAAATACAACAGGGTCTGTTAACTCTGCTTATAGAAAATGAAGAGCAAAGGATTCACATCAGGTGTGTTTTGCATTTTTTATATTTTTTTTAGACCAGGATCCCAGTATAAGTGATTTTCTGCATCAACAAATGCTAAAATACAGAGATTAAAAAAAGCTGTTAGCTAAATGCAACATGGCAAATCAAAAGATTTTTCACCTGTAGGTGCAAAAATGATAGCATTTATTTCATTAACTATCTGCATAACAAGAACATGACCAATTTAAGTTTATAGGACTAACTAAACTATCAATTTAAACAAAAATTTACCGTCAACTACAGACGCTGCAGCCATCGATTCTGCCATGTTTTCTCATTGACACGCCTCCAACTCGGAAACTCGGGGCTTAAAGTAAAATTTCGAGTTTCCCACTCCTAATAACGACTTTGTGGTGGCGTTCATGTGCGTTCAACTCGTAAATACGATCTATCCGACATGACTTGAACGCACCACAAGCTGCATTCCAATTCCTAGGGTCCCTATGCAGTGTTCACTACAGTACACACTCAGAAGGGAATATCTATTGTTATATACAGTATTTAAACTAAGATAATTCTTTATAGGTCGGAAGGGTCGTCAGAGGCTCTTCAAGACTGTTTTAACACCACTGACTGAAATATGTTTAAGCAGGCTGCCACATACAATAACACCACAGACCTCCAGGAGTACTCAGAGACTGTCACTGCCTACATCACCAAGTGCATTGATGATGTAACAGTCACAAAGACCATCACTGTCCGGGCCAACCAGAAGCCGTGGCTAACAGGGGAGGTCTACGAACTCCTGAAGACGCGGAACGCTGCCTTCAGAGCTGGAGATGAGGTGGGCTTGAAGACAGCTAGGGCCAACATTTCCCGCGGCATCAGAGAGGCTAAGATTCAGTACTCCAGGAGGATAGCCCATCATTTCAGCGACAGCAGAGACACTCGGAGCCTGTGGCAGGGGATACAGACCATTACGGACTACAAGCCCCACCACGCACCTGTGACAGCACCATCTCTCTGCTGAATGAACTGAACATCTTCTTCGCTCGCTTTGAGGCACAAAACAGCACCACTGCACAGAAGACTCCACCTCCTCCCGGCGACCAGGTGATGACGCTGTCCCCGGACAGCGTGAGGAGATCCCTCAGCAGGATCAACGCACGCAAAGCTCCGGGTCCTGACAACATTCCTGGGCGTGTACTGAGAGACTGTGCAGTGGAACTCACCGATGTCTTCACAGACATTTTCAACATCTCGCTAAGCCAGGCTGTTGTCCCCACATGCTTCAAAGCTACCACCATCATTCCAGTCCCGAAGAAGTCGTCTCCATCCTGCTTCAATGACTACCGTCCAATTGCACTTACCCCCATCCTCATGAAGTGCTTTGAACGGCTAGTCATGCACCACATCAAGTCTGCCCTCCCCCCCTCCTTGGACCCCTTCCAGTTTGCATATCGGTCCAAACGCTCGACCGATGACGCCATCGCCACTACCCTCCACTCAGCACTCACACACCTGGACAAAAAAGACTCATACGTCAGAATGCTGTTCATAGACTTCAGTTCAGCATTCAACACAATCATCCCTCAACAGCTCATTCACAAACTGGTCCAGCTGGAGCTCAACACTTCGCTGTGCAGCTGGCTGTTGGACTTCCTGACTGGAAGACCTCAGGCAGTTCGGGTCGGCAGCAACACATCCAGCACCATCACACTGAACACTGGGGCCCCCCAAGGATGTGTGCTGAGCCCCCTCCTCTTCACTCTGCTGACCCACGACTGCACACCGTCACACAACTCCAACCTCCTTATCAAGTTTGCGGATGACACGACTGTAGTGGGTCTCATTAGCAACAGAGATGAGACAAACTACAGGAGCGAGGTGAGTCGCCTGGCCGGGTGGTGCAGTGAAAATAATCTCTCTCTGAATGTGGAGAAGACGAAGGAGATTGTTGTTGACTTCAGGAGAGTGCACACTCAGCATGCTCCTCTGACCGTCAATGGTGTGACTGTGGAGAGGGTGAGCAGCACGAAGTTCCTGGGTGTGCACATCACAGAGGATCTCTCCTGGACTGACAACACTGACAAGCACTGGCCAAGAAAGCACAGCAGCGTCTCTACTTCCTCCGCAAACTGAGAAGAGCCAGAGCCCCGGCCCCCATCATGTGCACCTTCTACAGAGGCACCATCGAGAGCATCCTGACCAGCTGCATCACTGTGTGGTATGGCGCCTGCAACGCGTCCTGCCGCAAGACCCTTCAACGCATAGTGAGAGCAGCTGAGAAGATCGTTGGTGCTCTCTCCCCTCCCTTCAGGACATTTACATCACCCGTCTCACCCGCAAAGCCCTCTGAATTGCAGGTGATCCCACCCACCCAACACAGAGCTTCTTTAGTCTGCTGCCATCAGGTATGAGACTGCGGAGTCTTCAGGCCAGGACGATTAGACTGAAGGACAGCTTCATCCATCAGGCTGTCAGGAAGCTGAACTCCCTCCCGACCTTGCCCCCCCTCCCCTCTTTTGCCCCACGCACCACTGAACTCTGACCCTCTAACGGACTCTCCCACTCCCCCCTCCCAAATACACACACACACACTGTCACTTTAATCAGTCTGAAGTAAGCTCTTTTGCACTACAAATCTTTTTTTTTGCACTACAATCAATATATCTGCACTGTTGTTTACTTTACCGGTTTGCACTCTATCTGCCATATGCCTTGTGCTTTATATATTTTTTTTACATTTTACCTTATTTGTATATTTGTATAGTATATTTAATCTGTATCTATCTGTATATATGCTCTACTGTATGCCACCAAGGGCTGAAAGTAAACGCCTTTCAATTATCTGTGTGTATGTCCTGTACATGTGGAAGAATTGACAATAAAGCAGACTTGACTTGACTTATACATGAAACCTCTAAATTCAGCGATAATTGAGTGTTTTGAAACCACACTTCAATCAAAGTGATTAAAATAATAAAAAAATAAGAATAAAATAAAATAAAAAATAATCACGTTCAAAATATTCAAATATTCAAGTTAAAATATGATATAAATTGTGATATTAATTATGATTAACTATGCAGGCCAGTGTGCTTTACAACAATGGGGGCAAAAAAGAGAAGCAGATACAAGCTTAACCTTAGATTCACCATCATAACCTTATGAAACTCAAGTAGAAGTTTAACTGAGGCAACACTAGATGGAGGCAGGAATCCAAAATGTCCTAAACCAAACGGAGGGAAAAGGACAGGAGCAAAATGTTTTCTTCTCTGCAACATTTCTTTTTTAATGAAATCTCCTAGCTTTCATTCGTCTAAGGCTGTCACTCTGTCCTGAATATTCAACATGTTTTGAATATTTAACAAATGCTTATCTGAATAACAGTATTCCATCTGAAGCCTGATCTTCCTGAATGACTGTATTACCGGTATTTGATCCAATGTGAGAAATTAAGGCTAATTTTCTGGTCTAATTGGCACCTGAACACGCTCAAACAATTCAGGGGTGCTACACCAACACTGATAGAAGATGGAGGCATGGTCACCTGACTAATCTCCTTGGTGATCTATGATGTAAACAATGAGTGGGAGTGAGTGAATAAGGTTCAGTGGGGCACAGATTTGTTGACTGTTTGATATGTAAAACCCATGCTTGTGGCCTTGTATATTTTAAGACTTGATTCTTTTATGATCGTTTTGAAAATTTATACATGGAATTCATACATACACAGACAAAAACATATGCTCATTATATAGAAAGGATCCTCTTGTTTTCTTAAATAGTCTAACACTGTGGAAACTTGTTGGAAAACCTCAAGCTTCCCTAGAAGATGTATCCATACAGAAGTGGATAAGTGAGTCTACAAACATGATGAAACTTTCAACGACTGACAATGACTTTAAACCGAAAATTTTATGTATTCTGTTTATCTAGACAATGTAACAATTCATCACAATTCCATGATTATCAGATTGTTACTCAATTTAGGTACATCTTGTACTTTGTTAGCTCTACCTCCAAAAAAAGTGCAATGAAACAAAGCAAGAAAGAGAGAGAGAGAGCCTTTACCTAAATCCTCACAGCTGCCCACTGAACGAGAGGTGACCTCATTTTTTGTCAGAGAGGACACAAAAGATCCGTCTCCATGACAACAAACCAGAAAAAAAAAGTGTTTGCTTGTACACACCAAATGTGGCCAGCACTACCCTTGGAGCCCTATTGTACAGAGCTTGTGCTTGTGCTGTGGTGCTGTTCACTCTGAGAAGGGCTGTAATAGTTGAGGCACAGATCTAGAGCCAAGAGCAAAACAAAATCTTTCTGAAACTGCAAATTACATATTACAAAAGTGGAACATCAGTTGTTGAGTAATTGATGACAGAATATTCATTTTTGGGTTAACTATCCCTTTAAAACACATTTTTCCTTAAATAAAAATACACTGACTGACCATATATGACATCTCTATACATCAATTAATATAGTATCACATTCAGCCTCTCCCACACATTCAGCATGCCCACGAATTACATCACGTCCCATATGGCAGCCCAGCAGCTTCAAACTAGTTCAACTCCACCCATAAGACACACGTCCACACTCTCTCTCTCTCTCTTTCTGATAGGTAGGTAATGGATTAAGGTCACCAGTCTGACTAAAACAGGTTGTTGGACAGACTTAAGCCTTGTCTATGTGTAGCCACGTCAGAGTGAACCACAAATGCCTGAAAAAAGCAGGCCTCAGTGAGGATGAAAACATCTTGGTTACATCAACAGTGTATTCACAGCTTGTTTGAAAATGGTGGGTGAAGATAACTGCTTTAAAAGTACTCGTCCTACACACGCCTCTCTGGGTAGGGAGGAACCGCTAGAACATATGCGAGTCTGTTTAAGGTTTCAGTCAAGCACAAGTTGATCATAATTGTCCTAAATAGCTATACAACCTATCACTTTAAATTCATACATAGGATATGTGAGTGATTCCCAATGCACACTCAGATGTCTGTTAAAGATCGCTTGATCTGGAAAGCATCTGCTGTGTACAAACATCTGATAGATGTCAGTTTTTCATCTTAAAGACATTTTCTAAATGTCCATTTGACATCTGATAGGAAACATCCTATAGACGTATTGCAGGTGAGCAAACGCTCTAAAAAATTATGTCTTGCAGATGCAAATGCAGACATCAAATAGACGTCTCCGTGCTATGTGTGCTATGAAGGCTGTGCCATATATACTTTAAGCTGGCAAGTCACGTCAAAGCGGAACTGTTAGAGGTTGTTAAACCCAATGCCATTTATTGGCAAAAGTAGATATAATGTTCCACCTAAACTTCTCAATCTCATTTTAAAATGATCTTTATTCTTCTCTTCATTTAGACCAGGTTCTAGGCTTAGTCCTAGGCCTATTAAGTTACAAACAAAAGTGAATATTTTGGGAGGTCTCAATTAGTAATGATTCAGTTTTGCAAACTCCAGCTTTCACCGACAGTATCCAAGACACTAAAATAATGCAATACACATTAACTAACCAACATGACTCTACTGTCAATACTGAAACAAAAATGATAAGAAACAAAATGACTTTTATATAATATAATCATATGTGATGTGTCATGTAGGGACACATCACATTTTAAAATGTTTAATTGTAAATTTATATAGAGATTTATAGTTTTTACTTGCAAAAAAACATTGTGTTTTACTTTTTTCTATAAAAATGCAATTTTTACAGTGTACTAAGCAGAATGTCAGACCCACTCTCTATAAAATCATGATACATTAATTCCATATGTAGACGTGTGCAAAGTATGTTTTTGTTCTGTAAACATAATACACCAACAACATGCTAATTTATACAGGATTGTCAACATACAAATACAATCAATGCCAATAAAATTCCAATTCAGCTTTTAAAAAATGCTGAGCATTCACTATTAGTAGTTTGCGGTGTTGTTAGTGCAGTAGCAGTATTTCTAACAAAAGAGCTCCTCAGAGCTACCCCTCTACGTTCTGCTTCTCTTTTATGCTTTCTAAACTCCAGCTGAGGGTCTAGGAATTACATAAACTAGGTGGGATACTTTTTATTCAGCATTACACCAGTGAATAAAGTCTGAAGATGCAAAGCATCGTGTGCACTAGGCCAGCAGTGTTAATGCGCTGCTGCAGCTAACCTAGCCTAGCCTAGCACTGCCTCAGATGAGCGTATGCAGACTGTTGGCCTCTACATTCCACTGCACTGACACACTTTCATCCTTCAAATCTGCGTCATAACCACCATATGAAATTTATATAAGAAACATTGTAGCTCTGGAACATTGGATTTATGAGTCAACTTTAATAAAACATGCTAGTGAATATGGATGTGAAATCTTGGACCAAAATATGAAGTTTTCTTCTTCTTTTTTTTTCTTTTCTTTGTTTATTAGCAGCCAAGGTCACCATGAGCTGAAATCAATGGCAGCCTACGTTATGCTATTGACTGGTCTGGCTAGTTTGTGCCAAAACATAGTTTAAACCAGCCCCCTGAACAACACAAATTTACACACAGATCATCTGATACTGAGAAAGCAGTATACATGTAGTAAACATTATTTTGGATATTATCTCTAAATGTTCCAGTTTAAATTTGCTGTTTTAAAAGTTTGAACGATAGTGAGAAAAAAATGAAACTACATTTATTATTTAATACAACTGCTTAAAAGTTACCCACCTTCACTTTTATGGCAAAATAAATATACCCAAAACATCATAATTACTGTAATATATATATATATATGGGGTAGGTGGAGGGGTAATAGATATCATATTATATATATCGTTCTAATAATAAAAAAAAGGCTTTCTTGAGCTCTCTATAGAAAATCCACCATCATACAGCCACATTTAAAAACCTATGATCCTAATATTCTGAGGTGTCTCTGAGGCAGATGCTGTGGCACTGGATTACAAATTTAGCCAGGGCAAGAGTAGCCCTTGCCAAAAGCAGGCCATCCTCTGAAGAGAGTCTGGGGATGGAGTAACAGAAATTGTAAAGCATCCGATCATGCAAAGTCCAAGTGTAAATGCCCTCCAGGATATATTTGAATCAGGCCATATAGGTAAACTTCATTCATCCCAAACATAACTACACATGAGTGAGCAGTCATGGAGAACACACATGGATTGTGCAGCTGCAAAACTCAAACACTAATTGCCATATGGGGTAAAGGAAGGATTCAACAGAAAAGATTGGTATCTAACATTAGCATAATCAAAGAACTCTGTAATATTACATAGCACAAGAGGAGTAGATTGGATTTATATCCACACACATTTACGTGAGCAAGTGTACATGTGTATACCCAATCGGAGAGTAATCAATCATGAAACGTGAAGTGACTGTAAACACACTGTGTAGTTAATAAATAACTCAATTCAAGTAATTCAATGCCTTTCACAAATAATCTTGATTTGTAATTGAAACCCTTTTCTAGAAACTGAACTAAGCAATAGTGGTGGTTCTGAGCTCTGTAGTCAATACATTTATACATTTGGCAGATGTTTTTTCATCCAAAGCAAATTATATTATATTATATTTAAGGTACACATTTGTATCAGTTCTTGTTTTCCATGTAAATTGAACCCATGACTTTGGCTTAATAACTAGTTTAGCTAACTTGCTAGTTTGCTGGAATAAAACATGGCTGCAAAAAGCTTTGCACTGCAATCAAGTGATAATTTAGGTGTAAGTCAATATATTACCAAGGCTGATAAATTGGCCAATTTTTTTTTTAATTATCGGCATTGACCAATACATTTTCTTTTTTTGTTTGGACATGTGTTGGAAGCAAGTCTTTTATTTTGATGGCATGCCGGGCTTTTATTTTGACAGCGATGAGAATGCCGAACATCGATGTTCGAACATCACCTGACCAAACCCGGACAACAGGGCTGCGGTCACCCCGCAAAACTGCAAACGTTTTTTATGAACGGTGGCGTTTGAACACCCTTTTCTGATTCCGCAAAATGCAACTATGGCAGCTGGAGAAGGCCCTCCTTCAACTGTTGTCCTAATTATTGTATCAACATTTGCCTCGCATTTCGGATGAAAACAAAACATGCAGGTGAAGGATAATCCATTCTTACCTCCAAGACTTTGTTATGATCTTATGACTTATTATTTTTGAGTATTAGGCTTATCATTATTGCTTATCACTGTTGTTGTGCTATGTTATTGTGATATTTATATAATCAGAGGGGTATAGAAAAGGTTATGAAAGTGTCACTCCATAATACATAGCAAAATATATAACTATGTATAGTATTTTTATGTTACATTAATCAGTATTTAGCGCACATTCCTAAGGAAAGGATATGGACCAGAAGACATTGCAATTACTAAATGATATTTAGACAGACTTAATATACTTGTGCTCTTATTATTTAAGTTATTTTGCCTTAGTGTAAATAAACATGTGCAAACAATATACTGCTCTTGTGAATTTATTGGGTTCATTTACATGTGCGAACTGTCCCTCTCATTGACACCCCCACCCAACACGAGAAAATTCATCTCAAAGCCCGTTGCGCACGGAAAGGTGGTTTTTCCAGGAAACATTTTGTTCAAACCGGAAACCGTAGCAAAACTGTGCACATCTGGTTTGAGCTTGAACTTGCCCCAGGTCTCATTGCTTCTGCTTGTCTGAGAACGTGTTAACAACCGTATTAAATAATAGCGATATCTTTGATTTTTTTAAGATAATCAGTTAAACTAGCTAGCTGTTTTTATTGTTGACGTTTTATTTAATTTTTATATCTAAATGTTAGTGAAAAGAATACAATTTAAAAACTTTTAGATATCAGTCCGCATTTGTGATGGACATTGGTTATGATCATCATTGGTATCTACTTTGAATGCATCTTGAGTAAAACTGCTTCATATTTAACAAAGCATATACAAAACACTTGAACCGGAAGCAACAAGACCTGTTTTATAGAATATGGAAGTCTGTTGCGCATAACCCCTATAGTTTACGGTCTCTGTTTAACAGTTCTGTCTAATAAAGTATTAGAACAGTTAAATAAAGTTGGTGTTATACGAAAAAAAAAATATTATAGTGTATGCTTTTCTATTATTAGTAATAACATTAAAACACATGTAAATGTAGTGACAAAGAAGTAGTTAAAAAAAAGTTTATATTTTTTATAAACTGAAAACTGTTTATTTACAAGTTTAAGCTAAACTTTAAATATATCGGATTTCTAATAAGATCTCAGATTTTCGGACCTCACTGTATCTAGGGTAGTTTGATGAAACTGGACAAACCTAAAGGCCCGGGTATACTACTTTTTCCACGTTCCGCTCAGTCTTGTGCACAGCCATGTCCGCACAGCTTTCAAAGTATTCCACCGCGGATGAGAGTGGATGGACAAGTTCGACACATGCACAGCAACACCTTTAAGACTTTCTGTCTTAACATTCACCTGACGCATGCGCTGTTGTATGTGTACAGTGCATGCAGACAGTCCATGCACTTTTCTCTCTTTTTTTTGTTTCTCTTTTTTATTTTTCATCAATAGGAGTGTCCGCAGACTGTCTGGGTGTACTGTGCACACAGCACATGCGTCTGGTGAATGTTAAGACAGAAAGTCCACTAGGAATGCGGACAGCTGTTGTGGAATGCGGGCAGCTGAAGTATTCGTTAGGCTTAAATGGGACATTGGATTAAATTTTCCCTTTTTTCACTTTTTTTTGCATTTAGTTTTCTGGTGTGTCTGCCAGCTCAGAAAAGATGGAAGCATTACAAGGCTGTCTGAGTCTGAAACTCTGTCATACAGTGAGCTGTTTCGATTTGCAGCCGGTTTCTAAGTAGATAGCTAGCTAGCTATTTGAATAAGACCACCTCCAAGATATATTTGAATATATTCACAAGTTTTGTGTTGACACACCCCACGGAAGAGATGGGTGGGGTGAGCATTAATCTCATTACAATTTTAAAGGAGACGTATTATGCCCCTTTTTACAATATGTATATAAGTCTCTGTTGTCCCCAGAATGTGTCTGTGAAGTTTCAGCAAAATACCCAACAGATAATTTATTATATCATTTTGAAATGCCTATTTTGAGTGGAAGCAGAAACGGGCTGTTTTCGTGCGTGTCTTTTTAAATGCAAATGAGCTGCTGCTCCCCGCCCTCTTTTCCAGAATAGACCTGCGCCATTACAGCTCGTACCTACTAAAAAACATCTGTTTTGGTTCTGATTATCATGTTTATCGTGCTGAAATAATGCGTTTTAAACAATATGAGTTTAAATTTCTGATATACGTTTTTTTCTGAGTGCACACATTCGAAGCACATGGACAGAAATCGGCTGTCACAGCATGTGAGTACTAAGCTAAGTTCTCATTCACACACAAGTTCACGTTAAAAACACACATGAGTTAAATAAAAACACGCATGTTTATTTTAGATCTGTGTGGCAGCAGTAATATACAGTAAATAAATCAATAAATCCACTGCTCTGTTGTCTCCTCTAAGGCTGGGACTCTAAACAGTGTTCTGTGCTCGTCTGTGCAGACAAAGAACTTTCGCCATGGCATTAGAACTGGTACACCGTTGTCGCTTGCTAAATCAAAATGACGGCGCCGTGGGTGGAAGCTTACAGATTAAGGGGTGGTAATATTGTAATGAGATCCCTTTGCAACGTCACTATGGGAGCGAGATCAGACGCGCTTGTTTTCTCAGACTCTTGCAGAAAAAGTCTTACCTAAACAAAGTTATTGGGTTAATCTTTTTTTTCATGTTTCCTTGGTTGGTAGATTCACCGGGGACCTGATTATAGCACTTAAAACCTAGAAAAGTCAGATTTTCATGATATGTCCCCTTTAAGGGACTCCCCGAAACAGTCGCTGTGAACAGAGCTGTTTTTGACAAGGTAAAAAGGGTGTTGCTTTACACTACCATTGAGAAATTTTAACCAAAGTCTGTACAGACTTTTCATTAAGACCCTAAAGAATCATATTAACTTGTGGAATGGGCATCCGATGTCCCCTTTAAGATCGCTCAACCACAGTTTCCTTTTCTCATCTCATCATTTTTGAAGACCAAAAAGTTGGCTTAAGACCCAGCAAATCTATCTACAGCAAAAGGAAAACATAGCTCTGTTACACTAAACTTCAAACTATAAATAAAAGAATCTTTTAATTTCTTAAATCCACTAGACCTTTACTCTTAGCAGCATAGTGGTCCAAGCTATAACCGAAAAGAGGAAGGGGGTAGAGTGGAGTGCGCTGGGTGGTCCCCTCAGACTAGGCCCAGACTCTCTGCTGACCCATTTCCATCTGAAGACAAGAAGCACAGTTGTACCCCATAGCCAACAATACTACAAGCACATTGACTGAATACAGAGGTAGGGAAGATACAGTCATACCATATGCACAGCCCTCCATGTTACTGTACAGTTTTGATAGTAACCTTCATGCCTGGCGCAAAATGGAGACCAGCGTTCTTTACTACACAACGGAAAGGTCAAATATCGCTATATGGGACAGACTATAAACGAATGCTGCTTCAAATGGGGGTCAATGCAAAATCTTCACTTCATGCAGTATGTTAGCTTGCAGTCCTACTTCTGTGGCCTGATCACTCACCATTCGTTCATCCCTCCCTCTCTCATTCTCTTCTCAATCATTCCATGCAAATCCTGCATACAGTCCCATTAGTGATGTCAGCATCTGGGATGTCCAGATCTGGGGTGGATATTTTTAGCCTGGTGCAACGAGTAATAGTATGTGTAGAAGAGAGAAAGAGAGAAAAAAAATAGAACGACAGAGCGAATCTGTGTTGTGAGGAAATAATGAGATGGTCTATATTAAAACAGGTGTATGTGTTTATCAGAACAGTGAAAGCAAGAGGCAGTATATGAGGACTTGTGCACGGCACAGACATCTTTCACACTTGCATATGTGTGTCTCATTTTTAATGGATCCCAAAGGCTTAACTGAGTTGCTCATAGTGGCTGGATGATTTCTACAAATCTATCAGCTGACTGTAGGCGGAGACCAGCAATTTATTTGAGCACAGCCTCTTCTATCTCTCTCTTTCTCCTCTACGCACATTACTTCAGAGGCCAGGCTATTACTGCACCAGCATGGTCTCGTTTCTCTCCCACGCCTAAATCAGGGACTCTGTCACAGCTGGGCCGGTGCGTACGTGCAAGCGTGTGTAGTTACTTTGTGTCACTAAAATCAAGTCCAAAACAGTTCAGTGGAAAACAGGCAAGCAAGATGATACCCTTAATCAACATAAAATCGACTTTCTTAATGCACATTGATTTATTGGTATAAGTTATTCAAAACAGGAAAAATGCTATTGGCTTTCTATTTTGAACTTGAATTTTTTTTCCTCTTCTGCTGACATCACTTACATCAGGCAGGCTTTCGGACAATGTCAGCCAATATCCAAATAGCTACTTGGCAAGTGATTTACAAACTTGCATTAGGTGGTTTATTTGGTATTTACCCCCGTTTTTCGCAATCCAATCAATTCCTAATGGATAAAACAAACTTTTTTTGATTTCATGGAATATCCTGTCTCTTGGTAATTTAATGTGTTGCGAAAAACCAATTTGAAATTCACACTGATTTTAAAGATCTAGGAACTTTCAAGGAACATTTTCTTTTTAGTAGAAATACATTAAAGAAGATGTTGGTTTTGCTTTTAGCACAGGATTCAGCAAAATTTTCCACAGACACATACAATACCTATGAATTTACCTACCATTAACAAACTTGAGGTGCAGTTAGATTTTATTATTTTTTTTAAAGAAGTATACGTTTATTCAGCAAGGACATATTCAATCAATCAAAAGTTACAGTTAAACTTTTACATTGTTACAAACATTTATTCGCCTAAAGGGGCTGTTCCCATTTATCAAAGAATCCTGAAAAAAAAATTATCATGACTTTCGCAAAAATACATTGATGGTATTGTACTTCATGCCCAATTAAGAATGTTAAAAATACTAAATTTAAGAAAACTTGCTTATTTTTATAGCACTTATAAATTGATGGCATAGATTTATAATATTTATAATTAATTTCAATTTATTTGTGTTCAATGGGGCATATGAGTATTGGTCCAACAGACAGCTGACTTCACTTATAATAGCAGTAGGCCCCTGAAGTTAGTCAAGGTCAAGGATAGGTCTGTATACCACGATTAGCCTGTGCTAACAGGTAAAGGTAGCATCATTTTAAGGACAATCTTGACACCTACTGTAGGTGGGCACACAGTAAAGCTGGTTGGTAAAATAGCGCCCTCCTGAAAAGGAAGCAAGGAAACAGTTTTATGAACAAATACATATATTTTATATATACTATATATGACATGCTGCTGTAGCTGTGTTAGCAGCATGAGATTTAAATCTATGTCAAGGATAGGTTTTTAGCAAATAAGGATTGTACATTTCGCAATTATCAATATATATTTGTAACTATACATTTTGACATTTCATCACATATCCAGCTCCACCCCATGTAATGGCTTTTTTTCTCATGTAGTAAACTTGCTGGTAGCTCACCTTACATAATTGCCCGTGCAATAAAGAGCTCAACTCACTTATAGACGCCAGCTACACTTTGTATGGTTCTTCAAAAGTGCATTTATCTTTTATGTATAATCTTATTTATATTATATATATCTCGATAATATATAATATATATCGATCTCTTATTATATTATATATATATATATTTTTTTTTTCTTTTTTTTTTTCTTATTGCTTCGGTTTACCAACAGAGAATTTACCTTTTAGTTCCACTCTGGACATTTAATTTCCAAATAACCGCATAGTACATACCATTGTAACAAACATTGCCAGTTCACATTCATCTGTTTCAGATCAAACTAACACAATTTTATCACCATTCACTGGACAGTTCACTTTAAGGTGTTGCATAAAATGCAAAAAGCAACATCAGTATTGCAAAATGCCACAGGCACTATTTCCAATTAGCCTGGGCTCTAAATTTTGGTCTGTTTCTCAAGCACTTTTCTCACTTGTTTGTCTTTTCACACTGTTTCTCACTTGACATATGATCTTTAAAGTAAAAGAGCAGCTCAAACATTCACCAAAATGTTTCCTTTTTTGCTTTAATGGTGGGGGAACAATATGTAAATAAAAAAAAATTTCACAATTCCTTTAAAGAATAGAGGGACCGAAGCTGAAAAGGAATTGCCATGTTAAAAATGTGAGACCTGGAAAAAGTGATAATTCAAGTGTAGACACTTTTATCTGGCTTGGAGTACAGACAATGTAAACCTCATCTGGTGAACACTAGCCTAATTTGTTGCACATTCCATGTTCCATTTTTTAGCAAATAGTCAAAGAAAGGAGGTACTTAACCTTCATAAAATGTTGATTATCTGCCTTAGAAGGTCAAACTATGAACAGTTTATTTTGCATCTAATTTCTCAACCCAGAAATAAACATTAAATCAACCTTTAAATTACAATGAAAAATGTATCAAGTGCACATTTTTAGCCTAAATTAAGCTACCTCTCAGTAAAGTTTAGCTGGTTTAGGCACAGCTGTTAATGATAAACTTAATTTCTCAATACCTAAAGAAACAACATTTGTTTGATCGTCATTAGTTTAGGCAAAAGGGATGTATTCTTAAATTTGATGGATGCTGTGACTACAATTTGTGGAAATTTACTTGTCTTCGGGCCATGATGCAGAAAGAGGTGATGGCAATTTGTTAAAAACTGAAAAATGTATTTAGTACAAAAAACTGAATATCAATTCAACATAAGTAAAATTGATTTTAATTGTTGGATATAACCTAGAAAGTCAAGACCTTTAGGGTGGGACAGGTTTGGTTAGTTCTCACAACAAAAACGTGGAATTTGTGCATTAAATGCTTTACAAAAATGTTATAGGACACGAAGATGTACCCTATTTGTGAGTGTTCACTGGTATGGTTAAAACAGAGAACTTACAGATTTTCTCCTTTTCACAGTCTCTGTGCTAACTTTGCACCCAGTTGCTCACACCTCATGAACATACACACACACACGACCGTACAATGTGCAAGCAGAAATATTGCTTTTGACATATCTGTAAAATCGCCAAACTAAAAGGACTGGCAACTTTATTTACCCAAACACAGATTAAAAATACAGTTTTGAAAACTGAGGTGGTGTCACCTTGCCATTTCAATATTAAGCTCCTCTACAGGCCTGACCAGCTCTCCAGCTGAATATTATGGACAATAACAGAACACTCACAACCGAAATGAAGAAAAGCAGCCATGAAGCCTGAGGCCATCTCAGAATCTCTCTCACTACACATGTACAACTGGGAAACCAGCTGCCAGAATTGTTATTCATGATGCTACAAACTAAATACTGTATAAAATAAATAAAAAAAACCTTGCTGGGACCAAAATGGTGGATGCATGATGCTTGATTTCATCCTTTGCTTTGCTTGTGCTGTTGCGACTGCTTCGCTACTATAGCATGCCAAAAGCCCCTGTCTATCAGCACATCAACCTCACATAGCCATTTAAACAAGACACGCTGATGATGGAGAATGACAGGTTACTAATTCACTAGGCTAACAAACATTCACAGTAGGTTTCCTCAAATCTGGTCCACAAGGTCCACTGCCCCTGCAGAGTTTAGGTCCAACCCAAATCAGAGACACCTGAGCAAGTTAATCAAGGTCTTGAGAGTTACTACAAAATTACAGGTAGGTGAGGTAGGTTTGATCTTAACTCTGCAGGGCAGTGGTCCTTCAGGAACAGATGTGTGGAACCCTGATTTACAGCCTCTGGTTCAAGATGAATCAGAGGTCCTGGGGGACCCACCTGGTGTCATGTAGCCCCGCAGAGAAGGGGAGATGTGGGTCGGAGGAGGGGGCGGTGGAAAGTGCTTATGGTGGTGGTAGTCCTTCTCACTGCGAGAGCGGATGCGCTCCAAGGCCCGCTCCGACAGATCCGAGCTGGGCCAGGCCCGCCTGAGGTTGGTGCTGCGGGTCTTCTTCATGCCGGCAGGTTACCCGGGAGGGGAAGGGGGAGAGAGGGAAGGGGGTAGGGGAGGGAGGGAGGGGGTGGGGAAGTAACCTGAGTTTCAGGTCAGTCCCGCCCCCACATTGGCAGGGGACACCCCAGTCCAGGTATCAGGCAAGAGTCATGGTAAGGGCGCTCTCGCACATGCACACGTGCGTACACATATACACACATACACGCACGTACGCGTACGTGCACACGAACCGGGGGTGACACGTGGCGGCGCAGGCGGGCGTGCTCAGTGACAGGCAGGCTGGCTGGAGGTGGGCGTGGGAGCGCTGGGCTGGGCTGTCCTTTGAGGCATCACCCTTGGCTGGAACAAATCCCACCGACCCCCTGCCAAACATCCGGATTCATGTGCCACGAAGGGCACATTATGTCGCCAGGCACTGCAGGGATGGGAGAAGAGGGAGACGATGGGGTGGGAATGAGGCGAGAAGAACGAGAAGCAGCGCGAAGGCAATTCCGGACAGTGCGTGCGTACCGACAAACACACATATGAGTTTAAGCAAGGTGCATTGCGATGAAAGGATGGAGCGGTGAAGGAAGATAGAGGAGGGAGGGAGGGAGGAAGGATAGGGTATTGTGGAGGGAGGGAGGGAGAGAGAGAGGCCTGCCTGTCCAACAATAGCCCAATTCAGCACGGCGGTGGCAGCCCCTCGGAAAAGTCCGCTGTAAAACAAAAGGCCTGCCAGGGAAAGAGAAAACGCAAAGGGGGAGGGAAAAAAAGAAGAAAGGAGAGAACGGCCTCTGAGGTGACCTCGAAGCTTTGGTGATCTCAGTCCGCAGACAAGCCCGTGTCAGCCTCCCTCCTCTACAGCTCTGCCACTAGCCTCCGTCGAAAACGACGCCACGCACAAGGGGAGGGCAGAAAAACCGCGACAAGGGAGAAGGTGGAAAAATGGAAACTGCAGCTGCGGAAGAAAGGTTCTCCTCTTTTGTTCCGTAATTCCACAGTAAAAGGAGGCTGTGAGGCTACACGCTCATTCACTCGACTACATCTCGTCTCCGAGGCTCCCTCCTCTTTCAATGCCGATGCCGTCGCCGTCGCTCCTGCTGCTGCTGCTAACACTGCTGCTGCCAGCACCTTATGAAAGGGGTGTGTGTGTGTGTGTGTGTGTGAGAGAGAGGGGGGAGGCAGTAGAGCAGCAGAGCAAGCGATCGAGTGTGTGAGCGCGCAGCAGAGGCTGTACGTGAGCGTGTGTGTTTCGGAGTGTGATTGAGAACGGGTTAGCATGGATGTAAAAAAAAAAAGATGGGGGAAAAGGAAATAATAGCAGGGTTCATAAAGGAAATCAAAGACTGAATAGAAAATACATGCAGACCATTGCAGGTTTCCTAAAAATAACATGTAATAAAAAAATTTTTTAAAACAAGTGCGCATCTTCTCTATCTTCCCCATGACCTGCTTTAGTTCTACGCTAATTGAGTATTTGTCCTATTCAACACTCATTTTATCTTTTAGCATTCATTAGCAAATTCCAGGCCAAAGCACAACAGTTACAGAAAAGAGAGAAATTTGTATTTTTCTCATTTGTGACTGAATAAAGAAAAAAAGCAAATCTCATCCACTACTTTCATCAGCACACATTTGTATTTATTTAGACATTAAAGGGATACTCTACTCAAAAATTATAAACTATAATTATAACTATAAACTTTAGAATTTTCAATTTTCATACGTGCATTCACTTGCCGTAAATGTCAGAATGTTATGAAGTGTGATCTAAGCGTGTTGTGAAAGTGCCAGTCCTTTGTGCTTCCATATAACTTCACAAGGTGCTGACATTCACAGCAAGACACTTGGCCGGAAATTATATTATATATTTTAACAATTCTAAAATATTCATCTTACACATACCTATCGTTTCACTTCAGAAGACATTGATTCATCTGGGGTTGTATGGATCGTCATGTTCATTTTTGTGTGGTTTTTAAAGCTTTAGCTTTGAGGGACCCATCCACTTTACTTATTTATTTTTTTTAAATCTCCATTTGTGTTTCACAGAAGAACAAAAGTCATTCACACCTGAGAATGCATGAGGGTGAGCAAATGATGAGACTTTTTTATTGTTGGGCTGAGTATCCCTTAAAATACATTGAATGACCAAATAGCCTTGCTCAACATATTACATGAATTATGACACACTCAATAAATGTATTGTACTTAATATAATAATCTTGAAATCATGCAGGCTCACATGAGATGAAGACTCCAGTCGGATCAGTAGTCTAATAAAATAAGGTAACACTTTATTTTAGTGTCCTTGTTACGTTACATAAACTTACTATTGTAAATTATGTAGTAAAACATAACAGTAAATACAAAAATAAATAGTAAATTACACATAGTTAGAAGGAACTAACCCTAAATCAAACCCTATCCCTAACCCTATAGCAAGTTGCAAATTAGTAATGTTGTAAATTAGTAATACATACTTGTGTAATCATGGCACCTTAAAATAAATTGAAACTAAAAGGATTTTACATGTAGTGGATCGTCTCATGGTGGCTGACCTACTAAGATCACATGACCAGAATACTACTCTCTTTATCTCAGTAACCCCCTATTATTAGTCACTTTCACTCACTAAATAAATTAATCATAGCTGAGTGTGATAGTTCATTATTACACTGGCATAACCATAAACAGAGCAGTTATGTAGTTTCTTGTCAAAATAGTAAATATCCAAAAATCGGAATAAGATAATAATTACTTGAATAAAGAGGCCTCATGATAGCAGCAGGGACCATGTATGTGAGATGTAGTTTTTTTGTTGTTGATTTAAACCACATCGAGGAGGAGGTTAGAGTCCATCTAGGCATGACAAAACACCAATGCCTTCTTTTCAAGTTGCTCCCACCCCCTCTACAATTAAAATGAGTGTGAATGTGACCACAGCACAAACTCCCTGCAAGAAGGCGTTACAGAGGTTAAAGGCTAACAACAAGCAAGAGGGGGTGTGACACAACATGCTGTGAACATGACCTCTGTGAGTCAGCTTTGAAAGTTGGAGAAACTCATTTTCCAGTAGAAAGTAAAATGAATAGTAGAAAGTAAAACTCTTTATACCTTAATACCTACCCAAATGTAAATGTCACAAACACATATGTGCTTTGTTGTAATAATATAATGCAAAATATAAAAACCCACAATAAGCTCTTTGCTAACAATGAATAAATGGAGAAACTCTACAAAAGCCACAGACCCTATGCAGTATATGTCACAATAAAACCCATAATAGCTGATACAATGCATCTCATACCATGGAGAAAGCCATTTTGGTTTTTCTGAACTTGTGCATATAATAACTGCCACAAACACACACATATGAACAGTATACAGATATAGAAGTATGGATAATTTTCAGTTTTGATCATTTTGCAATGAGTATAATCCTAACATACCCTCTAGTGGTACAACAGTGCTACTATGAGTCTCAGTTACAAAACATGGAACAAGTCACAACAAGAAAATTGATTAACTTCAAATGTACAAACATAACATGACAAGTATTATTCGTCATATTGGTTATGTATTTTGTTTACTTACACTTTGTTTGGGGTCAGTACGTTTTTGAAAGATGTCTCTAATGCTCACCATTGCTGCATTTGTTTTATTAAAAATAGAGGGAAAAACTGTAATAATGCGAAATATTACAAAAATAACTGTTTTCTATTTTTAAAATGTAATTTATTCATGACAGCCATTACTTCAGGCTTCAGTGTCTGATGCTCCAGAAATCAACCCAATGCTGATTTGCTGCTTAAGAAACTTTTCTTATTATTATCAATGTTAAAACAGTTAGTGCTGCTTAATATTTATGTGGAAACTGTGATTTAAAAAAAAAAAAACAGGATGATCTGATGAAAGTTCGAAAGAACAGCATATATTCGACACGTATCTTACTAACCCCAAAGTTTTGAATGCTGAGGTATACATCTCATTAAACATTTTTCTTGAATCCATCATCAGTTCCATTATACATTATTACACCTTTCATATTTTTAGTACTGTCTGATTAGGCCCGTAACCATACATACAATTTATATATTTACTATTAGTGTCAGTGTGCTCGGGCAATGCAATGTAACTAGCCCTCTATGTCAACAAAACAGTAAAAATGCACAAAATACTCCACAAGTGCATCAGAAACTGTGAGAGTGAATCTAAATTTGTCTCTACCTTTATTCACTGTGGCCAGCAGGTTCAGCTCAAGCACATTTAAGGAGAGAGGCCTTGTGCGATAACCTCTTCCTCACACTGTCCTATCGCTGTCCGCCTGCTCATCAGCTGAAATCACTAACTAGTCTGCTTGGCTGTGGATTGGAGGATGGGGGGCTTGGATTAGAGAGACAGGGTGAAGAAAAACAGAGTGAAGTTAGATGGGAGGGGGAAAGGCGAAGCTGCTCTGGTTCATTCATACAAAAAGGAAGGGGGGAAAAAACACCAGCCATCTTATTTCTGAGCCGCAACAGCAGCCGTAACCATGGCGACATTGCTTGATGAGCTCATAGGCTCTGCAGTAGGACATCTCTAAAAGATGAATAGTGGAGATGCCACTGAAAATGTGGAGAGGGATTAAGGAGGCTTACTATGCTTTTTAGGAAAAACGAAAAACAATAATAATAATGAAATTATTATTAACCCTATTATTATTATTGTTGTTGTTATTATTACCAAGAAACTATTATCTATCTATCTATCTATGAATGAATGAGGCATTTATATTAGGGATGCACGATATATCGGCCACCATATCGGTATCGGCCGATAAATGCTCATTTTTTCTGTTATCGGTATCGGCCTGATAAGAAAATTTGGCCGATATCTTAAAGCCGATAAATAATGCATTATTTCCTTCAGAGACACTTCAGATGCGCGCTGTTCGTTTGCAGCCTTTTGTGCAATTGTACGTTGTACTATTGTGTTTATTTGATGTATATCTGATTTATCTCATATAGAATGCGTTTGGTTAAGTTAAAAAGAGCGCTTCAGTTTACCGGTGATCATCTTTAGCTCAGCGCACGCAGCTCAAACAGCAGTGCACAACATTAATAACTATGATTGGGAATGTCGTGTATATAACATTCTAATTAGAACATTATTATAATAAAACGTTGTACATTCTTTGGGTTTAGTTGCTTGTGTTTCAGTGCGTTGATCGGGGAAGAGCGCAGCCACAACAGGATCACACATTCTGACTATTGCACGCAATAACTGCGTCATTTTGTACATATATAAGTTGTAATATTATGTTTATGTTGTATTAATATTAATCTCAGGATGCATTTCCTTGAGTTAAATAAGCTGCCAGCAAAACGCTTCAGTTTACCTTGTTCATTCAGCTCTTCAGCTTCAGCTCAAACGGCTGCTATTTAAAACGGTGGTATTTGTTACTTTTTCAAAATCATCGATACATTATTAATAACGACAACCACTTGTATTTTTCTCTTATTGTTTTCATCAACAATGTGGTTTAGTAATTAAAATAATTTAATTATTGTCTGTGCAGAGGCTATTCTGTTTTATTGGTTGCACATTCATTTTGATTCTTTACACGTGTAATGATGTCCAGTGACTTGTTTGCATTATTTATGCATTATTTTATTTATTTGTAAGACTTTTTTATGACTAAATTTGGTAATGGGAGAGTAAAATTATTTTTAAAACGTACACCGTTCAAACTAGGCTGCTTATTTTGAAGTGTTCGGGATGTGGTTTTTAATTATGAGACCTTTTTTGTAATCAGGCTCCCAAAAAGTATATAACAATTTGGATATAGATTTATCGGCCAACATATCGTTTATCGGCTTTCAAAAATAAAGAATAACCGGTTATCGGTATCGGCCAAAATTTTCATACGCACCCTAATTTATATAGCGCTTTGTGATTTGCTGTACACCCACGAGCGCTTTACCACAACCCATGAGGGGGCACACGCCTCAACCACCACAGTGTTCCATCATCCACCTGATTATGCGAACGCAACCACAGGACACGGCGCCATTAGCTCAATCACCACAAAACCAGCTATAGGTGGAGAGGACTGAGAGATAGAGCCAATTCAGTGGATGGGATTATTAGGAGGCCATGATTGACAAGGGTCAGGGGGGCAATTTGGACAGGACACCTGGGTTACACCCCTATTCTTTACGAGAAGTGCCATTGGATTTTTAATGACCAGAGAGTGTCAGGACCTCGGTTTAACGTCTCATCCGAATGACGGTGCTTGTTGACAGTATAGTGTACCCGTCGTTATACTGGGGCATTAGGACCCACACACAGACACAGGGTGAGCACCCCCCGCTTGTCTCACTAACACCTTCCAGCAGCAACCTAGTTTTCCCAAGAGGTCTCCCATCCACGTACTGACCAGGCCCAACCCTGCTTAGCTTCAGTGGGCAACCAGTCTTGGGCTTACAGTGATGGGCCTGAGGGCCATCTATCTCAAACACCACAGAATGACGAACCACACACACACACACCAAACACATAATCGTGTACTATATGAATATAACACACACATATACATATATATATATAGATATGTGTGTGTGTGGTGTGTGTGTGTGTGGGTGGGTGTACATTGCAAAACAAATAAATTAATTGGTTAATATCAAAGGTTCTTATTTTTTATAATTCGTTTTAAAACTCAATAGATACACTGACATATTTATTTAGTCACTCACAAGACAAAACTTCTTGATTTACATTAAAACACTACCAGAAGGATGGATGCAGATGATAATTATACTCCATGCCTCTAGATGGCAGCAATGCCTCAGATTTTCTTTGAAAAGTTGCCAGCAATGAGCTTGAAAAGTTGTGCTTTATTGTTCTTGGTCAATAAATAAAGCCTCAAATGAACAACAGAGTTAGAGTCCACATAAAATCACATAGAAAACTTAACATGTTTTTGGTTGTTAGTTTTTGGATCTCTCAATTAACACTCTTAAGAAAAATGGATCTAAACAGTACCAGAAAACATTATTTTGGCCTTGTACCAATAGCAGAACCCTTGTTATAAGGTTCCATAAAGAACCATGATTTGAAAGTGCTATATACCTTAATGGTGTTATAAGTGTCCTTTTTAATAATAGTTTATTTTCATTCATATTAGTATTATTAATATTATTTTGATATGTTATTTATTAATATTGTTTTTTTATCCCTCTATCTGCCTAGGCTTACAAGATCTTGTAGCCTCCATGTCTGTTGCAGCACTGAAAATAAGTCTGAGAAACCCATTTTACCCTCACAAGGGTTTGGGAAACAGACAAAAAAAAAAGTACAAATAAATACTACGCCAAGCACAAATAATGTTAGATAATATTTGTACTTTATTTTATATAGCTATTTGCATCTCAGTGTCCAATTATCCTAGTAGTAGGGGAAAAAACATCAAGGAAATGTTTTTACTTTGTGCAACTAATATGCAACTAATTTTGAACAAAATATGCAGTTAAATTGACCCATAACAAAAGGTGTAACTTTAACACAACAGGAGTTTAGAATTTCTCATAACTTACCATTTTAGACAAGCTACAAAAGAGGTTTTCTGTTTTTACATGAATGTGTGTTGTTGTCGTTGTTTTTTGTCTTATTTTAATCTTCAACATGAATTCAACGCAACAGGAGGGTAAGGTCACATCACTTTTGACAGCTGACAACAGTCATACTATTACACTATGAATCACAGTAGTATGAGAACAGGTTACACTGTGAAAGTGGTCTCATGTAAATTTAAGCTTGTTCTAAAATTATTTGAAATTAATATACAAACCCGATTCCAAAAAAGTTGGGACACTGTACAAATTGTGAATAAAAACAGAATGCAATGATGTGGAAGTTTCAATATTTTATTCAGAATACAACAGATGACATATCAAATGTTTAAACTGAGAAAATGTATCATTTTAAGGGAAAATAAGTTGATTTTAAATTTCATGGCATCAACACATCTCAAAAAAGTTGGGACAAGGCCATTTTTACCACTGTGTGGCATCCCCTCTTCGTTTTATAACGTTTGGGGACTGAGGAGACAAGTTGCTCAAGTTTAGGAATAGGAATGTTGTCCCATTCTTGTCTAATACAGGCTTCTAGTTGCTCAACTGTCTTAGGTCTTCTTTGTCGCATCTTCCTCTTTATGATGCGCCAAATGTTTTCTATGGGGGAAAGATCTGGACTGCAGGCTGGCCATTTCAGTACCCGGATCCTTCTTCTACGCAGCCATGATGTTGTAATTGATGCAGTATGTGGTCTGGCATTGTCATGTTGGAAAATGCAAGGTCTTCCCTGAAAGAGACGACGTCTGGATGGGAGCATATGTTGTTCTAGAACTTGGATATACCTTTCAGCATTGATGGTGCCTTTCCAGATGTGTAAGCTGCCCATGCCACACGCACTCATGCAACCCCATACCATCAGAGATGCAGGCTTCTGAACTGAGCGCTGATAACAACTTGGGTTGTCCTTTAGTCCGGATGACATGGCGTCCCAGTTTTCCAAAAAGAACTTCAAATTTTGATTCGTCTGACCACAGAACAGTTTTCCACTTTGCCACAGTCCATTTTAAATGAGCCTTGGCCCAGAGAAAACGCCTGCGCTTCTGGATCATGTTTAGATATGGCTTCTTTTTTGACCTATAGAGTTTTAGCCGGCAACGGCGAATGGCACGGTGGATTGTGTTCACCGACAATGTTTTCTGGAAGTATTCCTGAGCCCATGTTGTGATTTCCATTACAGTAGCATTCCTGTATGTGATGCAGTGCCATCTAAGGGCCCGAAGATCACGGCATCCAGATGGTTTTTCCGGCCTTGACCCTTACGCACAGATATTGTTCCAGATTCTCTGAATCTTTGGATGATATTATGCACTGTAGATGATGATAACTTCAAACTCTTTGCAATTTTTCTCTGAGAAACTCCTTTCTGATATTGCTCCACTTTTTTTTTCGCCGCAGCATTGGGGGAATTGGTGATCCTCTGCCCATCTTGACTTCTGAGAGACACTGCCACTCTGAGAGGCTCTTTTTATACCCAATCATGTTGCCAATTGACCTAATAAGTTGCAAATTGGTCCTCCAGCTGTTCCTTATATGTACATTTAACTTTTCCGGCCTCTTATTGCTACCTGTCCCAACTTTTTTGGAAGGTGTAGCTCTCATGAAATCCAAAATGAGCCAATATTTGGCATGACATTTCAAAATGTCTCACTTTCAACATTTGATATGTTATCTATATTCTATTGTGAATAAAATATAAGTTTATGAGATTTGTAAATTATTCCATTCCTTTTTTACAATGAATATTTTTGCTATATATTCTATTCCCTTTTTTGCTATTATTACTTGTTTGTATTCATGTGTATTCCAATGTTGAGAGCAGTCAGTGAGAAAATATTTTGCTGTAATGTTTAAGTCCTATACTGTGTTCATTAACTAGGATGTTGCTGGAATCAGTACAGCCAGAGACCCCTGGTCTTTCAACACCAGTGCTGTGAGGAAGGATGCTACAGTAGGCCAAGCAGAGACAGGGAGGAGTGTGGTAGAGGTAGGAAAACCCAACAGACACACAGTGACAACAAAGAACAACATACTGTAGAGAATGACAGTAACCGCAAACAGATGGCATAAACAGACAGCACACAGACTCTACAACATCCTCAGATTCTTTTTCTTTTGTTTTTACTGTGTGTGTAAATTTGTTATAAATGTGTGCTCTTTAAAAAGTAGTAAGCATTGTTTGCCAGACACATACATTAAATGTTTAAATATCTGTTACATATATGGTACTGCTTATATTATTTCCCCATCTGTACACAAATGTAAGTAGTGAATGTGTGTGTCCGTGGGTGGGGCTGTGTCGGTGTGGTAATGTGCGCCGGTGTGGCTACACTGCCAGGGCTGAATTTTTGTCCCAGTCCGCCCCTGGACGTAGGTGTAGCGTAAGCTCCAGTGAGAAATGTTGAACGTGGAAGCGCAGAGGAGAGAGAAACAAAGAAACAAAACTTGTGAGACTGGCATATTCTCACCGGAGCTTATGGTTTATAAAGTTTTAAATATGGATATTTTTCTTACACAAACACATCGATTCACTTCAGAAAACCTTTATTAACCCCCGGAGAAATGTGGAGTACTTTTTATGATGGATGCACTTTAACGGACTTCAAAAGGATAATATAACTCTGATTGTATTCATCTGAAAGAATTAATTCATATACACCTATAGGTTTGAGGGTGAGTAAATAATGGGGTAATTTTCATTTTTGGGTGAACTATCCCTTTAAGAAGTAAAGCAGTTTTTTTTTTCTATGTAATAAAATATTATGCCAAACTACTTATTCTTTAAATGAGGCTTTTATCTTCATTATGATTTTCAAAATCATATATTCTAAGAATAGAATTGACAAAAAACAGTGTCATGACTCATGTCATTGACAATTATATAGAGAATCGTCTCCGATCTAAATGTGTGTACTAACATCGTGATCAAGTCTGATAAAAAAAAAAGTGTCAGAAATAACGGTCATTGTCTATGACTCAAAAGATATATATTTTTGTACACCACTCCATTAAAGCCTTAAGACTTTCCATTATTCAGAGGAACAAACCAGGGGTGTGGACTCGGAGTCACACAACTCCAGACTTGACTCAGACTCGAGTCCCAAATTTGATGACTTGCGACTCGACTCGACTCGACTTAGAAGACTTGAGACTCGACTCCTCCCTGCAGCATGCTTGCGCTTGACTGGCAATAAGCCAGAGACTGCGTTCAGGGAGCGCTGGATATATAGGCTAGTAAAAATTAATGGAGTAATAGCACAACTTACGACAAAAGAACCGAGATAAGAAAAAAAAAATGACATGATTCGTCTAGTAGCGATCTCCGTTCATGAAAAGCGCCGCCCAGCAGACACACGGAGCAGGCATGCGATGAGAGGCGCGGCCGCGATCACTGGTGCTCGCCTCATCATTACTGTGACTGCTGCTGTAAAATATTCCTCACTTCTTCTGTTTGTCCGACACCGGGGTGCACCATGAGTGACGGATCTGCATCCCGAGCATCCCGACACGACCCTCGCACTCTGCCAACTCCATGTGCTTTAATTTTCACTTTTATTTGTAATAAACAAACCCTAAAACACCTCTCTGAGACCTGTTTTTGTCAGATCTCCACTGTTTTTGTTCGATCAGTTACATATTTTAATTGCATGTGCATTTTATTTTATTTAAACCTCCATTAAGTTTAAAGTTAATCCATAATCGAGATTTAAATCTGAGTTTAAAGTTATGGTGCAACAGGATTAAAGTTAATCTTAAATATAACTTAAATCCAGGATCAAAATGATGGGTTAAAATGTAAACCTGCTTATTTTTAAAGGTTTAAAGTTTGGTGCAACAGAGTTATTAGATAAACCCTGATTTAATCTAGATTTAAAATTAATCATTGCAAACCATTTAGCCATAATCTGAAGAAGAAAAATGCACATTATGCCTAATGTCTGAAGTGGGCAAGCGGCAATAGGCCTAATGATCATTTAAAATATAATTTGAAGAAGTGTTTCGTTCACAAAATGAGTATTGTATAAATAACTATAAAGGCTACTCAACTTATCTCCCTCTTCACCAGGCACTCATGTCACTTCCATTTCTTTCAGGATAAATGAATGAATTCACGTGTTGTAAATCAGTCTGAGGCCTATAGCGCACATAGCCCCTAAATTTAGTGATCAACTATGCATATTATAAGCTTAACATGTAACATACAACATTTTCTTTTCTATTAAATTATTTTGTCTTTGTTACTCTTAGTTATAAAGTATGGTAGCACAGCATTTTTGAATGTTTGTCTTCATGAGTTTGTCTGCATCCATATTGCATGTTTCCTCTCACTTGTAAAGTATGCTTGCAGTTATTTCTTCTAGTTCTTTCAAAGCAGTTCTTTCTGCGTTTCCGCTCACATATTTTTTAATCTGTTTCATTGAGGTTCCAAATAATGGCTCATTGGCTTTGATATAACACCTAGAAGCATATATTTTTTGCATGCCCTGCTATAAATTTTGACCAGTTGATGAAAAACAAGCTTATGTGGATTCTACACATTTAAACAATAAGGTATTTTGTATTATTTATGGAGCAGATAAATACATCTAATCATTTATTAATCAATAATTTTGACATTTCTTTTCTTTATTTAAAGGCTGAAATGTGAGTTTTACCTTTTTATTAAACTTTTTCAATGCTTTATTTGAACATTTACATTAGATGTTTGAACATGCTATTAAACTTTTGTCAGTCAAGTTGTCATTTAAAATAGGAACATCATTGGTAATGTTTTTGTTTTAGTGATTATGCAAACAAAACATCATTTTATTTGTTGTTTGTTGATTTTTAAATATAAAACTTGGTGAAGTGATTTATGTGTCAGTACGTTTTGAACATCTCCAGTACATTTTAACAATACCGTGATAATACTGATAACCGTGATCATTGTGGTCACTATAATCCTGATAAGAAATTTTCATACCGTTACACCCCTAGCACACATGCAAAGTACGTTGCAGCTGTTAATTCTATGAAATTAAGTTGTCTTTGCTATTCTGTTACTAATAAAATTGTTTTTTTTTTCACTGCTTGTCCTATTTTGGCACAATCCCTAAATTGAACTTGAGTAGGTTTACTGAGGGCATCCATCTCACATGAAATTGAACTATGTCAAACATATTCTACCTGCCTTCCTGATATAAATTACTATGAATTTGATATAGTAATTAATACCGAGACACTAATTTGGGCAAAGAGCACTAATGACTTGTTTAAGACTTGAATCTTAAAGCTGAGGACTTGCAACTCAAGTTGGACTTGCCTGTCTTGACTTGGGACTAGACTTGGGACTTGTCAGTCTTGACTCGGGACTTGAATGCAAAGACTCGAGACTTACTTGTGACTTGCAAAACAATGACTTGGTCCCACCTCTGGAACAAACTGACAGAAGAGTTGCTGACTATTGTCTTTATCACAGTAATTTTCCCCTTTCAAAGCACTCTATAAATGTCAGAATAACATTTCAAGTGGGAACATGCCAGGTTGTAGAATCTCCACAACCTGTGCTTCATTTAAGAGTACAGGTTTGACAATGGCACAGCTGTAAAATGCCTTTACTTGTGAACCTAAAAAAGCAAGAATGTAGCATTCAAAACAAAGACATTTAAATCATGAATGTGCAAAAAAAAATCAAAACACTAGCATAGTTATAATGTGTTGGCTTGAACTTTAATGTATGACTGTGCAGTGCACCTACAGCCAGACGGAGCAAACAAATGAACTGAGATTTGTGCAGAAAGCTCTCAGCGTTCTCAGAGTCTCATACGAGTCTACATACACAGAAGACTGATAAGACCATGCAAGAATGGCAGATAGTGAGACAACACTCAGCAAAATTATACCAAGGTGACACAAGAGTGAAGCAGAAGAGAGAGAAAGTGAAGTGTAGGTTAGGCTCCAGGCTAAAGGAGAGCGCTGCTCCACAACAGATCACAGAGATCACTCACAGATCTCCTTACAGGCCAAAGATCAAAACCACAGCTGGGCTTTCAACTGGAAAATGTATCAAAAGTATAGGCCAAAGTGGAAGCTCAGATATGGACTGGCAGGCTAAAATGCATAGTTAATGAGTGAAAACAGAACTTCACATTTTAAAACTTAATACTGTTTGGTTATTTTAGGACCACACACATTTCTCCGCACAAATTCATGTTGCCAACATGAACAAATGTTGTCAACATCAAATTGTCAATTCAACAGTTTGATGAAAGTAGTAAGAGGCTAATTTCACTTTTTTCACTCTAATGTAATTTAAAGTGTGACCTGTATAACTTGAATTAAATACAATTAGATAAATATAAATATGAATATGATAGTCAAAATAGAAGTCAACCACAGAAAAAGCTCTTAACATTATTTGAGATTTACGCCCAAACTAAATGAAGGCCTAATACATTTTCTGCCATGGAGGTACAGTAATCTCAATTGACACATTATATATGGATATTTACAGTCTAATGGGGTTTAGTTTTTAAAAAACCCAGAAAGAGACTTAAAAAAAACAAGAATATCTACTAAAAACAAAAATTGACGACACTTCTATTAATCTTTCTGACTAATGTTATTTCAACTACTCTTAAAATTATTACAAATTTAAACTAACATGGAATCAGTTTTCCTACACAGAAAAAGTTAACAGTACATTTAAAGCCCAGGCAGGAGTGGTAGATTTACAATGAGGTATTGAAAGTGAACCTGCACAGGCATCAGCGTCCCAAACACCACATCAGCCAAATATGCAGTAAGATACCACAGAGAGAGTACAACTCAATATGACTTACTGCTGACCTCTCTCACACAGACATGCACAAAATGATTTACTCTCTGTGGATGATCAGGTGTTATCAACACACCTGGTGACACATCTAACAAACTTTAACCCCTCAAGCGAACTGGGGAACAAGGAGCAAGTAGAGGCACACAGGAGGTCAAAAGGACACAATTTCATTATACAGCGTTTATTTAAGGCATTACTCATTAACTTGTAATAGATTCTTTAAAAAGCACCAAATAAACAGTTAAAACTGCAGTAAAATAATTACATACAGTTAAAAATAAACTTCAGCTGCTCTTTTGAATGTTGGCATCCTTCTGAAGAAGCAGAGCAGTAGGTGCTACATACAGCCAGGAACATTTAACTATTTCTACCTGATTTAACCAATGAAATTTAGTTTTGATGGCACAAATGATTGTGTTCAACAAAATAAAATAATTCAAGTAATATAATACATTCAAGTAACATAATACCTTCAAAAATAATATTTTGACTTAAATAAAACCAAATAATTCTCATTAATACGCAACACTTTTCGGGTAAATAAACCTACTTTTTTGTTTAGGTAGTTGCTGAAACTTACCATATGGATGACAGCATCTAAAATGTAAGCAGTAACATGTATTTATGTAAAATATTTATGATTCCTTTATATCATAAATATATTTTTATACTTGCATAGATATATTTTAGATCCCTTAGTCCAATCCACAAACCTAAATGTAACCACTTTTAAACAACATAAACAATGAAACAGGCAGAAGTGTGTACAATAACAATATTTTTAGTTACAATAGACCACTATATAGATATTTTCCCACAAATCCACCTCCTATCTCTAAACCTGACCATTTTTAAAGAATACATACAGTATAAAGACAAATGTAACAGGCAGGCAAGTGTATTCACAATCATTTATTCCAAAATGGCAAAAAGCACTACCAAAGTAGTCCAAATGATGACATGATGTTTTTCAAAGTACTCTCTGCTAGTATTGTTTTAATTGCTAAAAATCTTATCCTAACCCACTCCGTGAGGGCACACATATCTTTTTCAAATGCACACATGTTGTGTTTTAGATGCTGTCAGTATTGTATGTTTTATCTATGCAAACGTACATTTACGAACATTTTGAGTAAAATATATACAAATACATGAGATCACATTGACCTGTATTAGCTCATTGTGTTTTTGGTTTCAGAACAAGCCATTATTTCATCTTAGCTAGGAGTACTCAAATATTACAGTATATTGTCATTGTACAATGATCTTCTTCAACTCAAAAGATCAAGTACGGAAGAGTTGATTTCTTATGATATGTGAAACGCACAGCATAAATCCATAAAACCATGACACTTGTGGTCCAACTGTCAAACACCTTTTGTCTGAAAAGGAAAGCTGACTATGACTGAGCCAGGCTGTCCACACTTCCCTACACAATGCTGATTTGCTGATCCATTGGCTATTTCCCTTCATTCTCTTCTGCACTCCTCCCTTTCCTCCTATTGAAGACCAGGCTTCTAGGGCTTGCCACAGAGTTCCCTTTCCTGTCCCCCAGTCTTCCTTCCCATCTGCGTCAAAGCAGACCTGCCACCACAGTCCATGTGTACTATCACCGTCCTTGTACATTTCCTCCCTGTGACAAGCTGATCTATGGACAGCCATCCACATTTCATTAACAGAGTACTGCCCTCGCTGACCCTGGCATTGTTTCCCGCCTCTTTCTTTTCCCGCCCACCCTTCATCTCTTCCTGCGCTGTTGGCGGCCTCTCCCCCCCCCCTGCGTGTGGTTCCCCCTCCGGGCTTCAGTGTTTTTTTTGTCCACGCCGTGTGCCCCCTCCCCCCACACCACCCCCACCAGCGCCCACACACCCCCTACACCCCCACCCACCCCGGGGACACAAACCACACACCCCCACGCAACCACCAACCCCCCTCACACACCCCCACCGCCCCTGCCCGGTCGCCCCCCCTTCCCCCCCTCTCCCCGCGTCTCCCTCTTCCGTCCACACCCTTCCCTCCTGCCCTCCCGCCGCCGGCCCCTTGACCAACATCGCCCTTTGCCGCTCCCCATTTGCCTTTCTACCCTTTCCTTCCCCAACTCGCCGCCGCACACCCCCGCCGCGGGTTCCGTTTTTCCCCCCCTGGTGTTGTCGCCCCTGCCTTCCCCCACACCCAATCATCTTATGTTTCTGTTCAGGCCCCCCACACGTTCCACCACCTCCCACAAACCCCCCCCTTCTCCCCGTCAACCTCGTTTGTTTGCTCCCCTGTCCCCCCCCCCCCCCCAACCAACCCCCCCCCCCCCCCCCTTTGTGTCCGGCACCGCGCCCCACAACCCCCCCCCCTTCCACAGCCGCTCCACACACACAAACACCACCACTATAAGCCGCTCCCTCCTCTCCATGCACATTTCCTCCCCTCTATTCTTTTATAATCCCAACACCACCAACGCCCAACTTCCTGCCCGTCTTTTGCCCCATGCCCACTCCCACTAAATTCTCCCGATGTTTTCACCCTTTGCGTGTCCACCCCCCCAGGTCTTTCTTCACACCGCTGTGCTCTCAGCTTGCGTCCCCCCCCACCCTGTCTGAAAACACCATGATCCCACAACACACAAACACCACACACTCCCACAACAACCCCCGATTCCCAAACACACACACCAGCCCCCGCCTCCCGCTTTGCGGAAAGGTAGCCACTGAACTACACAGACCGAACAAGAACCCCAACACACAAACGCAGATGAACACTTTAGCAGATAAATCACGAAGCACAAACACCTTCCCTCCACTCACACAAACACCCCCCAGGCAAGATGAACCTCTACTTGACACGATTGTTTTGCCCCAACACACTGTCCCAACACACCAATGCCCCCAACCACCACCCAACACCCACACCCCCACCCCCACCTGCGGGGCCACCCAAGACACGACCCCAGAAACATACCCCCAACACCACCGCACACCAACCACACACAGAATTTTTTGCCCTCTCCCCACCCAGAGCGACCCAACCCACTGACGACCCTCCCAACTCAACAACCTCGCCCCCCCCCCCCACCACCAGAAACATCACCCCGCCCCACCCCACCCCCCCCCCACCCCGCACCCCACACGCACACCAAACCACACAACGTGCTGTGCACACTGTCCTGCCTCCCAACCCACAACAACACCCTTTATCCACACCAAAACCCGCACCCCCCACCAACCCAAACACACAGGACAATATGTAAGCTCTTGAAGTCCTCAACAACAAAACATCGTTGCCCTAACTGCATAGGAGGAAGAAAAGAAAAAACTCAAGGAACCCCCCCCCTCACCGAAAAAAACCCAGAACAATCAAACCCCCCACCACACCCCCCCAAACAACAACCAACATGCACAGATTCCTGAGCCCAACGCACCCAACCCCACACCCAGAACAACAAACACACTATTGTATAGACACACACCAACAAACCCACACACGACTCACCAAAGAACTACACCACACCCGACCACACAACCGCCTTTCACCCAGTATAAGTTACATAAGTTCTGAATAAGGGGTTGTAAAAAGGGGAACACATTATATAAAGTGCCGGCCACCCACTCCGGGTTAAAACCCCCACCCAAAAAACTTGCTTAACTTAATGGTACCACCACACCACACCAACAAACACCACAAAAACCCACCCAACCAACACCTGAACAAATTCTAAAATCTAGATTTTAACTTGCATTCTAGTTTTAGGAACATATAATATGGTACATAAAAAGTTTATTTGTGACATGATTACACGATGGGTGACCATACATCCTCTTTTTCCCGGACTTGCCTTAGTCATGATTTCTGCCTAAAATGTACATTTTTTTTCTTGCTGAAAGTCATAGCATGCAGGCATTACATAATCGACCAATTGTGTCAAAACAGTCAAAGCAATGCAAATACACATGTGTGAAGACTGTAAAGAGCACGTCAACAGAAAAAACAAAACAAACAAAAACAAAACCAGCCAGGCTCAGGCACTTTTGAAACCCAGCAGGAATGCCTAAGAAAGAGGGACGCAATGGGCCATCCAACCACAAGCAGGATGCTGTTTCGGTTCTTATTAATTGCTTAATATTTCTTTTTTCTTTGCCCTGATTCTACAACCAAGTTTTTGACATTTGCTGAGGAACACCGAACCCGTCCCTATGGTAAATGGTTCAGGCCTGTCCTTGGCTTGTCCCTCTGCCTCTCGCTATCCGGGCTGATCCGCCCCAACACTCCTTTCCCCTGTCGCCCCCAACCACCCAACCAACAACACCCCCAAACAGGAGCACTCCTCACGCTGCCAACCAACACACAAGCCCCCCAACATCCCCACCGACTCCTCAAAACCAACACCAAACAACCGCATCCCCACCCAACACAACCTCCAAGTAAAACCTAGTAAACCACTGTTTGCAAACAACCTCAAAGAGACTGCATGACCCCAAACACCCGCCAAGCACACCCAGCCACACGTCCCTGGAACCACACAGGCACTTCACTTTAACATGTTCTTCCCCCCCAAAATACAACCTTACCCACCCGACGCTTGTCAAGCTCTGAACTGCCTCGGGCCTGCCAGCCCACCCCACCGCACACCCTCGACCACAAAACATACACCCCCCACCCGCCACCCACCCCCCCACCCAGCACCGAATGTTTCTTTTCACCATACCAACACCAAACAACCAAATCCCTAATTACACACCACCCGTCAATACACCACCCACAACTCACTGCAACCCCACCACCACACCCCTGCCGCCTCCCCCACACACCACCCACCCAACACTCCCACACACACCCTGCGTTGGACACAGGCCGCACTCCACCCACACCACACAACACCCCCCTGCCTCCACACCGCCCAACCCCCCCCCACCCGACACCACAACGCCTACCCCATCCACACACCCCAACAACAACAGCACGCACCACCACCCCACTCCTCGACCCTCACATCCCAACCACCCCAACGCATCCCAACCACAACCCTCCTTCACCACACACAAAGAACCATCCAACACACCAAGGAGAACAACCCACAACACCCCACCCCACACACCCAAAACACACAAGCACCACAACACCTACTTCCAACCCCAAACAAACAGGGGTTTTTATTTTACAAGAAGAACGAAAAAACATGCAGCCCGCACCCTAGTAAAATGACAGAGACATTCTTTCAAAAAAAAATAACAAAAACAGGAAAAATTTCACAGTCAAAAAAAAAAAAAAAAAAAAAAAAAAAAGTCAGAACAACACCGATCCTTTGTTAAAACACACAACAAAACTGACAAAAAAGAAAAAAGATACTGACCATCCCCCCAGAAGCCCCCAAGACAACTACGGGTGGAATATAAGACACCACACCACGAAAGGAGACCATTTTATTTTCATGTTCTTAATATTTAATAATATTTAGACATTTTTATTATGTTGCTAAAGGTTATTATATTTTAAAGAATGATATAAAACAAATTACAATTGAGTAAATCAATGTTTTCGGTGCAGTTAAGGATAGGAACTTTCCACAGAGATAAAGCACATCTTTGTGTACATGCGTTTCTGTATGATGTATATTCTAGTGGAATGATTTAACTTTAAACCTGTTTCTCCTTCAAGCAGACGTCAAGATGTATGGGAGTGTTTAGAGCAAAGAATGGGTGAACCAGTCAGAATGGATGGTTTAAAAGTAACAGCAACATTGGCCTTGATCATGTTGTTTTTACAACAAGTAAATCCTCATAAAATGTGTTTCTGCATGATACTGGGAAAGCATTTGATTTAATATATCTAGGGCCCTTGACCTCATATTCAAAAGCAACATTTAAGGACTTTATTTAGCCTATAGTTTTACAATAAATCTGCAAATTCCTGTTTCCACATTTATTTTTTTTAAAAAGTGAGTGTTTTTTCCCCCTGGCCGTGAACATACATCAATGTATACAACTAGCTCTATAGCATACCGGCAGCTGGCGTGGCATCTGCATGGCAACTTTACCACACAAAATGCAGCTACTATATTTAAAAAAAATGTAACAGTAGGCCTATATGTCATTAAAACATATATAATGCTGATAAACCAACCTATTTCAGCTGTTAAAATCTGCTGGAATGCCACATGGTGACAAAGTTTATCCAAAGTGGCCTCATCAGCAATTAGCCAATAACAGCTTAAACACAGAGCACAATAATCAACACAAAGCCCAAACAGCAGGCCACTAAAATAATACTATATGAACATTAATAAGAAAATGCAACACAAAACACTGCATGGTACAACACTTCAATAAAATAAAAAACGTGATGGTTCTCTCAAGGAAGTCTGGAACTGCGACAACCCAATAAATTATAAAGTATTTTTTTTACTTTTTAAAAACAATTAAAAAAGAAAAAATAAAAAAAACAAAACATATACTCACTCACCAACATAATATAAACCGAGTAAAAAAAAATTCATACTTTTTTTTTTTTTAAAAACTTGTTACAGTAAAATGCTTTTTACATGGCAAGGTAACTAAACCCATTTTTAATTCTTCTTAAAATGTCTACCTTGAAGATAATTTCTTCAAACAGATAAACCTGACCTCATAAGAACCGCATACTGAAAACAGGAATGCCACTCTGCATTTTCAGTTTGCAAGTGCACCTTACTGGCATCTTCAGTATGAAGATTTTTCAAATTTCTTTCAAACCTCTGCAACCACACATCACCATGTTAAAATAATTCACTGGCACTAACGTTAGCCCACATTATTCCTCGGAAAAACAACTTGGCTGCTTGCTTCCTTCCCCATGGCTGTCCATCAAGGGTCCCTGTGTGATGCCATTTGGTCAGGGCTTACCTATGCACTTGATCTCGAAGCCCCGCGGTGGCTTGAGGGCTCTCCGTGTCCATCCTTCCCTCAGGACCTCCAAATGATCCTCCTTGCCTTGAATGAGCAGAACATGTTCATCTATCCAGCCCAAGAAGAAGGTCTCCGATATGGCGTCCGTGACTTTCTTATTCCAGAAGTGCTGCATGTTCTCCGCTTTGAAGTCGGCGAATATCTCGTCGCGACACACACAACACAAGACCCGAACCACCACCCAAACACACCCCATGAACAACCAAACCCCGAATTCTCCGTACCGCGGCGGCTTCCTCCACGCTGACCGCGATCGCACTATGGCACACCCCCGGGTATGGGTGCGCTATCCCCCGCACCAGCCCCCCACCCACATTCCCACACACAATTACACCCCAACCCCACAGCCCCACACAACGAACACAGCGCGTTTCACACGTACAGGCCACGGCGTGGATGCGCGCCCTGTCCGAGCAAACCCAAACCCACTCCAACAAACCCCTTGCGCCCTTATGAAAACTTTCACACCCCAACCCCAGACCACCCCCACATTGCACCAAAGCTACTTCTCAACGTCCACATATGTCCAGGAGCCGAAGCGCTGCGCGTGACGGCGGAGGGTCCACCAGCATGATACGCGAGAGAGACGCCAATGTCCTTTATTCATCAAACAAACGCTTACAACGTCGCGTTCCGTACGGTGCGCCCATAGCCCGATGCCAGCGGTCCGGTGGGCAATATTAACCAGGCACTGCACTGATGGGCAAAGCAGCTGAGCTGAATGATCAATGGGTCTGTCCGTATTAATAGAGCTCAGCCTGCCTCTTTCCACATCTCTCCCGCGACATTCTGCGCATACGGCCGAAAGCAAGCGAGACCGACTCCTCCACCATCGAGGCCTCTTGAGCGCCACCCCCCGGCCACATTGCCCACCCTACGATCACTTAATTATCGGGAATGTCTGTGGCCTAATAACCAGCGCAGGAGATGCACACTTCATCCCTTCTTATTCAAGCTATTCATTAGACACACTGACGACCTCAGTGGCGTGCCTCCCAGGCTCCACGCAGTTGTAACACCCATCCTAAGCGCCCGCTGCGTCATCAAACCACCCGACCCCCGTACGAAACACTCACACCACAACAACACAAGCTGTCGTACGCGCAACAACCAAAAACCCAAACAAACCCCGTCGCGCCGGCTCGGGCTTCGTAACCCCCCCTCGCCTCCACCTGCCCGCCCTTGCGCCTGGTGTCCCGGTGCGGCGGCCCCGCCGCCCCACACCCACCCGGCCCAATTAGATTGGAGTCATTGGACGTGTCGACAGAGAGCGCGTGGTTCACCAGATGTTTTCCTGACTCCACCTACAGGCGGCCTTCAAAACATCGCGAGTATAGCGCACGAGCCTCGCAACAGGTGAACACGGGAAAAGCAGAGCGAGAGCTGGCACTCACAGATTAGTGCAATGCATTTGAACACTTTTCACGAAAGGGTGGACTTAAAAGAGGCGATGAGAGGTCAGGCTATGTCTGTGTCCTATGTTTTACTTTATTTAACCGGCTCATTCCTTGTATCCGGTGCTTTTAGTTCTTGATGCAATCTGTCATAATGTTGCATTTCAACAGAGTAAAATTATAATAGGCTGATTAAAAAGAGAAAATAAATTTTTTTAACAATATAACACACAATGCTTTGGGTCCAAAACAAAAGTATTATAGGCCTGCCTATTATATATTTAATCATTTGAATTTATTGGGCTATATGTATTTTGTTATTATGCACACTAAGTTATTAATCAGTATAATATCATGGTTAAATGTCTGTCCTTCAAGAAAATCACTCATGTAGGCCTGCAGCATGCATCTTAACAGTAAACAAAGAAATGTACACTTGCTTAGTGAAATATATCATTATTGTTTTAAAAGGTTATCAGGAATATGTATCAAATAATATCCAGAGGTATTCATATATTCATGGAATTCTATTAGGCTAAATGTATTTGTCCATAACAGTGTAGATATTTTGTTAGTTAGTCAGTGGTTCTACAAAATGTATAGATTTTAGGTAATTAATCTTGATGATATGGACATTTTTTTATGATTAAAGGTAAATACATGTTTATTTATTTATTTTTTTTCAAAAGTTTTAAAGCTGAAAGGGCTCTGAATTGTAGAATCTCCTGAATTGTAGATATTAATTTTATTTACACGGAGATTAATTATCTTAGTCAACATAATTAATTTTATAGCTGAAATGGGTAATTCAATTAAATGCTTCATTGAGAAAGTAAAAAAAACTGTGGAAGTTGTGTATTTCTTCTATATCATCATTAGTTCCTCTTTTTTTTAAGGTATAGGCAGTGCGAGATAGTGGATTGGTATCTAAAAAGAATTTGGCCTTGTTTGCATTTGTGTGAGGTCCTTTTCTCAAAGGCCTTGATCAAATAACTTCTATACAGAGAGCAAGTGCACCCAAGCTTTGGTGTCAGCTTTCGGTTTCCAAGTTCCCAGGGTGTTTCCTCTTGTTTAGTGATCGGAGTATCACTAGAAAGAACGAGACTGAATCTTTTATAATCCTGACCCAGGGTTGCAATTGTTTGGAGAAAAAGGTATGTCTTCACGCTCCCACAAACCCAGGTAACCACAGTATTGAAGACAATAGAAATGAATTGCATTTCACACTAGATACTTGAGTAGATACTTATTAACTGACAGATGAATTCTTGCATCATTTGAAATGCTAACCTAACAAATCCTGGGTTATAGAGTAATCCTGATTACTGTGTAACCTAGAATAAATATATATTAACAACTAATGATCAAAATGCTTAAATGAGCTGGTGTTTTGTAGTACTATATATGTAGGCTGCATTTTTTTCACAAAATGTGATTTCTTCCAGCAGATATTAATGTAAAATTACCTGTAAGCACCCTTTTTTTGAACTTCAAAAAAGTTAAATCTGAGCTCTGAAGCAAAACCAGCTGAGAACCACTTATGCTTTTATGGTGACATCTGCTGGCAAGCAAGAATTATTTATTTATATATTGTCAAAGAACAGAATTTGATGTGGTCAATGATTTGCTACCATGTGTTTTCTGGGCAGTTTCATAACACAAGGGTGTGCTTCTAAATTCTGATTGGTCTGTATATGTCTGACCGCTGAATATGTCTTTTTGCCATTTTTCATTCATCGATTGAATCAGGCCCCAACCATTCAAGTAGAGATATTTCTACTAACACCTCATGATAAAGCTGTAAAATATCAAACAGTTAAGCTCTAAACTTACCTCAACACATCAAAATACTTTTTTCTTGAATTTTTTAAAATGTTATTAATATTTTTATTACTATTAATTAATTTGGGCTTTCACAGAGTGAAATATAAAGTGCACAAAGAATGAGAATCAAATTCTGCTGGAAATTCTACTCTGTTCTAGCATAATCAAAATACTATTGTCTCTTATACACAAAAGCTTGGACACTTTATTAGTACCATTTTCCACATTTAAGAAGAATATTACAAACAAAACAATTAAATAACAAATAAAATGTTAAATTAAAACTTGTCTTTTACAGGGTGTCTGCAGGATTTTAAAACTTAAATTTAAGACTGTTTAAGGCCTGCACAAATAAAATTAATACCATGTGAGTGAGGTAGGGCAATGTCTATAGTAACATATTAAATATCTAATGGTAACAAATTTAACTGTAAAAATTGTTAAATTTTTTACAGTTCAGATGTTTTCACAAAAACAAAGTTTTATAAAATGATAAACTTCACATTCAGCCTTTAAACCATTTTTAAAAATGAATCAAAAGTATCAATTATATTAACTTGAACAATTATCAATAAATTATTATATAATGAAATAACAAAAATATATTTTACTGTTAATTGTTTAGATTTTTATAATGCATTGTCTTCTTATCAATCCACCAGTTCACATTTACAACTGCACTGCGTGTTTGCAGCATAAAAACATGGGTTGATTTTCACATTGGTCTGAACTAAAACAGCGACGGGCTCATTGAAAATGCACATTCATTCTCTGCCAGCAGGAGGTGCTTTCGGAACGGCAGAAATATAATGGTTTCCCCGGTAACTGCAGAACACAAAGCAGCCAGTGCCTGACTTTGAAACATGCAGCGCTCATATTTGATCAATTAAATCATAGCTTTTTGAAGTTTAATCATTACATTAAGCCATATAGCAATTCTTGTCTTTTCGTCCCCAAATTTAAGACCTTTTGAAATCATGATTAAGACTTTCTTGTACCAGTGTAGCAGATTTTGTAATGCCTTAAATTGGATCCAACTAAAATGTAAAACTTTTTTAAAGACCCGTGGAAACCCTGCTTTTACCTTCTTCAAATCATGTATGCAGCACATTTGGTGGCTGCTTTTCCTTCACTATTCAATAAAAAAGAGGGACAAAAAGAAAGGAAAAACTTTTGGATTTGTAAAGAAATTCATGCATAGGCATGATTTATACTTTAAGAACAAGCCTTTATATCCAAAGATTTTTAAAAGGAGAAACAAATTCAGTCAAGTGTGTCCAAGCTTTTGCCTGGCAGTGTAGCTTCTTTCTCATCAAGCATTTTTTTAAATTCAGAATTAATATACATATATATATATATTATCCATTTGACTCAAAAACAAGCAGATTAGAGACATAACAAGCACTGATTTATTTAAATATATGAAACTTAAAAGAATTAAAAAAAAAATCACTCCAAAACAGTAACAAAGAAAATGAATTTGGTTTCTCACTGGAAGACATTTCAGAGGTGTTTTTTCATATATATATAATTTTTTTTTTTCCTAAAATGTGGAACGAAAGAACAAGAAATGCAAATAAAAGGTGTTGACAATGTTCATCAAACCCTGTGCATTTTAATCACTTTCCCCTTTTTTTAACACCACGTATTACCCCGGACCAGGTGACCTCCAACATATATATAAACACTTGAGGCTTACTGAAATCAACAATTAAGAGGGAAAAAAAAGCTTAGAAAAGAACTCGTCATTGTATTATTGACATTAGTGGCAGTATATTAAACATCTGTGTTTCCATGGTTAATTACGTCTGTTGGTCGTTTCCATCCTAATGCAAAAGCAACAAGAGCACCTGTTTGGAAACTTTTCAGCTAAGTGCATGAGGAGAACCTTTTAACATAAGTTAAACACAAAAAAAAAAAATTTGCCAATCCCCACACAGGCATATTTTCACTTAAACAATCTAGCACATCTCCTGTAAGGCACTACCTGGACCGTCTATCCTTCTTGGCCCTATCTGCACTTTTTTCCATAGTCTTTTCACTGTCACCCCTGCATTTGGGGCAATACCATTTACCCTTGGGCTTGTAGGTCAGTCCAACACAGGAAAAATGGAACCACTCAATAGGACATTGCTCATTGTCGCAGCCAATCATCTCCCCATAGGACACCTGTTCACAGAGGCAGTAGGTGGGCTCATTGGGATCGATGGTGAACTCCACTGGCGATGCTTCTCGCTCTTGCTTGGCCTTGGAGCGCTTCTTCTTCTTAGCCGACTTGGACTTTTTCTCACGGGGCTGCGGCGGCGGCTCTTCGCCCAGATCTTCCAGGGCACCGTTGGAACAAGTGTCACGGCTCTCGCTGTTGCGTTGACGCCTGGGTCGCCGCGCCGAAGAGCGTTCAGGCATAACGTTTGCGGAGGTGCTCGCAGGGTCGTGCCTCACCTTCTCCACCGGTCGCTCTGCGTCTCCCGGCTCCAAGAAACAAGGCGAGTGGGCCTCGATCTGACGCGAGCGGTTTTCCACCACCTCCATCATCTGTGTGACCACATGGATTTTCTCATCTCCCAGCTCCTGACTGCTGATGAGCGCCCGCTGCAATTGAATCTGCAGTCGCTTGCGCTGCCCACTGTCAGTCTCCTTTTTGTACTTTTCATAGATCTCATCCACTTCCTTGAGGACCTCTGAGTGCCACAGAAAACAGAGAAAGTGAGGTGGTGACAAATACTTTCAATCAAAATATTAGAAAATTAAGGGAGGCAGCTTGTGCACGCCCAATACATTTTACAAAGCCACATGTTAACATACTACAGTCGATTGTTTGCTGTTCGCAATGCATGCCAGGGTTGCTCTAGTGCTACCCCTGCCGCTGTGTAACAAAAACATACGAGCAGCCTACCTGCCCAAGCGTACATGCTCCTCGGTATGTATTATAAAAATATGAGGAACTAACAACGTGAATGAATCATTTTCGTTACATATAAATCATTTTGCACGGTAACCTTCATTTGCGAACTGTTAAGCCAAACTCGAAGGCGTCGACATCGAGCTGTGGTTGTTTCATGCGAACAAAACACACCGACTGAAAGCACCATTACGTCGATACTATGGCAACTAAAGCGATGCGTTAAAAGAGCACAGCCAAACAACAGTACAGAGTATGCACTAGTCAAAATGGCTGATCACTGGTGATTGGATAGTGTTTGCTGGAACATACACAGCTGAATATGCTAAAGACCAAATACAACTAAAACGCAACGGGCGTGGACAGCTTTGGAAGCACTGATAAATGTTTAATAAAAATGTGTTCTTGTGAGGAATCGAAACGAAGCCAGTCTACAGGGTGAAGTACACACGATGTAAACGAACGTAAATATACATCATATCGCGCTGGCACCTTTCACAAATGTGTCGCTTACCTTGATACTTGGTGTCGATCTCTCGTAACAACGAAACATTCCTCTGTATATCCAAAGGCAGCGATTCGACACATTCCAAATAATCCTCCACGTAGTTGACAAGCTGCGATTTTTCCACGTTTGGATAATGCCCCAACATGATGATAGTAATGCATCAAGCAGCTATGCGCCTTTTCGAGAAGAACTGCGGCTTAAAAAGAGGTGCTTTTCACTCATAGGTTCCTTTAAAATATGATGCTAGTTGGCAACCTTGTGGAGAGCCACTCTTTCCGGACAAATTCAGTCGAGTCTTCTCTGGCTACGAGAACTCCTTCAAACAAAACTATCAGATGTGCGCATGCGTGGGATCAACCCATAAAATGCCGCGTTTTGCATTTGCAGACGGTTTAGCAAATGGGGGGTGGCGTTGCTGAGACGTGGGCGGATCGCGGGATCAGCTGGGCGCGTCCAGAGTTCGTATGGAACCGGAGCTTCGATTCATTAAAAGCGAGATCGAACCATAAGACCACAGCATGTATAGACGGCAGCACCGTGTTACGTGTATATCGTGATAAGAGATGAGGGAGGGAGAAGGGGGGGGGGGGGGGGGGGGGGGGGGGGTCATCAGTGTTAATAGAGAGCTATAAATTAATAGGGGCTAGGGGCGAAATTGACACTGATAGTGACAAAAATGCCCCGAAACTCAAAGTTCGACTATTTAAGATTTTAAGAATACTTTATTCGAGTTCTCAAAAGCTGCCAATAGAGCAACAGTATTTAAACACAGACACATAAATAAATATACATGTAAATATAACAGACAGAGCAGTATAATAAAAATATAAACATAATAAAAAACAGAAGGGCAGTCAGTAAGACATTTTAAAAGATTAAAACGTCCCTGAAATGAATTCCTCGTAATAAATTTGTATCCTGTTTCCTAATAGTTTATTCTAGGCCTAGTCATACAATTATCTATGATGCAAATGTAATTTGGTAGGTAGCCTACAGCCCACTTATAAATTATTTTAATCAAATAGCCTTACGAATTTTGCCATCAGTGATAAATAATCTATTTTAGAATGAAATCCCCTGAAAAATCTGCTCTAGGGAACACAGGCTACTCATTACTGAAGTTTAACTTGTTGACACAAGTGACACTTTCAACATGTGTTCTTAATCAGGAGGCAACAGTTTCCCACATTTCCACCACGCTGACGCAGATAAAACACTGCGAATGAGCCCCGTTCTGTAACAGCACGTGTGTGTGCTACACTTGAATATCTGTGATATTCACAAATTAGGATTGCAAGCGATGCGCTCTGTCACACAGGACGTTTTAGCATTGACACGCTACGCAAACCACTATTGCCAATTGCAAGAAATCTGCTGTGGACAGACGAGCTCCTCCCCCGACTTTGCCCGATACAATCAAATATGACACACACCTCGACGATCCATGTCCCCTCTTATATATATGCCTCAGTACTCGTTTGTTCTTACTTCCATAAAACAAACATAATCATAGTGAATCCTGCTTTAAAGAAAAAAAAGTCGGTTTTGAGTGGCTTTGTTTTGATGGTTAATTACAGTGTGGTATAGGCCGTTGCTAAAAAAATTTTATTTGGTGTAATGAAATGTGTTTATGCGGTTTAAGGTTAAAAAAAACAACAGTATTTTCCACAAACTGTACATTATTGTTTCTCCTCTATGCCCCGCCTTTCTGAAACGCGTCGATTTTTACAAAGCTCATCGGTCTGAAAAGCGAGGTGCACTCTGATTGGCCAGCTATCGAGTACACTGTGATTGGCTGAATACCTCAAGCGTGTGACGGAAATGTTACGCCCCTACCATACTGTGATGATGCCCTGTCAGGCCGGAGCAGCGAGACAAAAACATTTAAAACCCATTATAAACGAGGCATTATTTCCCCAGTGGGGACATAATTACGGATTATCATGAATTATACTGTCTTTTTACTCGTTGCGTTGCATCGCGCCACGTAAACATAAAACCATGTCTGCATTTGTGATCGGAGAAATGGCAAACAACAAGCGCTACTCTACACTGCCCAAAACTCACGTTTGAATCATCAGTGGCAAATTCTTTAAATATAAAAAACCATACTTACAGTCTGTGAGTCAGAACAGCCAGCATTGTAGTACTCTCTCAGGATCAGGAAACAGTCCTCCGTAAAATGTGCTGCACACATCTGAATATTTGGGTTGAACTGTTCTGGAACAGTGTTGTAATGCATATGTATTTTCAGGGCATTCAGGGTTTTAGGGGCTGAAATTCAGCATGCTTGTATATTTACACTGCAAATATTTAAATTTAAAATATTTCGCACACATTTTCATAATTAAAAATTCTGTAATCCATATTCACCTTCCAAAGTTCACTTCCGAAATATACATTCTGTTTAAAAATACGATCTATAATATTCTACAGGCAATTTTCGGTCTATTTAATTTCGCTTTACAAATTGGCTTCCACAAATTCAGTGGTTCAAATTGTGTTAAATTTTAAATATTCAATATTCAAGTTAAAAAAATCGAATTCAAAACTATGTTAAATGCCACATAATATTCAGTTTTGTTAAATGACACTTGTCAATAATTCAAATTTACACAATTTAAATTCAAATAGTCATATTTTAAAGGGGTCATATAATGTTGCTAAAAATACAATATTTGGGTATCAATGTGTTTATGCGGTTTAAGGTTAAAAAAAACATATTTTCCACATACTGTACAGATTATTGTTTCTCTCTATGCCCCGCCTTTCTAAAACGCATACATTTTTACAAAGCTCATCATTCTGAAAAACGAGGTGTGCTCTGATTGGCCAGCTATCCAGTGCGTTAAGATTGGCCGAATAGCTCAAGCGTGTGACGGAAATGTTACGCCCCTTACCATATTGTGATGATGACCTGTCTGGCCGGAGCGATGATTCAAAAACATAAAAACCCATTATAAACAATTCGTTGCATTCAGTGGGGACATCATTATGGATTATAATGACTTATACTGTCTTTTTACATGTTGCGTTGCATCGTGCCTTGTAAACATAAAACCATGTCTGCATTGTGATCGGAGAAATGACAAACAACAAAAAGCCATACTTACACTGCCCAAAAAACTAGCTTAAATATAAAAATAAAAATTATCAAATTCTTTAAATATAAAAAACGTATTACAGTCTGTGAGTCAGAACAGCCAGCATTTTAGTCTACTCTACTAGGATCAGGAAACGGTCCTCCATAAATGTGCTGCACACATCTGGATAATTGGGTTGAAGTGTTCTGGAACAGTGTGTAAATACAACTTAACCACTTATTTAGTCGTGTCCATTTTTGGAAGGCCAAACAAAGTAGTTCGCTTTCACACCGCAACACCGCCTCCCACCAGGTGTTGAGTTCAGGCGGCGACCGCGTGAGCAGAGGCCGGGGGCTAGAGGGAGGAATGGCCGGAGGGCTAGAGTGAGCAGAGGCCGGGGGCTAGAGTGAGCAGAGGCGGCGGGCTAAAGTGAGGAACGGCCGGAGAGCTAGAGTGAGCAGAGGCGGGGTGCGTAGCCGAGGAGGCGGGGGCTGAGGAACGGCGCGGCCTGCGGATTCAACGAAGGAGCATCCGGAGGGCTTGCAGCAACCACATGTGACGACCCCGGGCTGGACTCCGCTTTGTCCACGGTGAAAGCCGATCCAGTGATCCACAGCGCAAAGTTGTTGTATTTCCTCAGCAACCAGCACAGATCAGCTCCAGGCATGACGAAGCAGATATCGTCCTCTTTTCGAAGACCAAACAAAGTAGTTTATGTGGGGGTGTGTTAGAACGAGCCGTTTTAGGTAGGCGTGGCTAACTCTTAACTTTTATAAAGAATATCTCTTTGGGTTTGAGACTTAGTCTTTGCAACTTTACAGATCTTCTTTATGCACCAAGAGCTTGTAACACTCCAAAGAGAAAGGAAAATTTGAAATCGCATTATATGACCCCTTTAAAGATCTGTTAAGCATTTATGTATTTATAATGTGAATTTATTTGTTAATGTTATATGAAAGTTGTTATAAAGTGTAAATATTTCACTTGTGAGACAATTAATATATTGGTAAGATGTCCCTTGCACGTTTGACACTTGCCCACTAAAGTAATTTTTCACTTGCACATGAGAGTGAAATGCTTGCACCGTAGAGCCACAAAAGTATCACTTCATAATTTATAGCTAGCGTACTTGCAGTAATATGAGTATGCGCTAATAAGAGGATGTCATATAGGGGTGTGCGATATATATCGTCTGCGATAATATCGTAATTGTTGTTTTAACGATGTGCGATTTGACATTATCGAGTATTTTGCAAAAACCATTCAAAACATCCCTACAGAGCGCATGCATACATTACGTGAAGTCTAGACTAGTGCGTGTGCGCATTTAGTGTGTTTTCTTTCACTGCATGATTCAGTCTATTAAAATGCATTTAGAATGATCACATATTCAAGACATGATGGCAGAAATTTTATATATTATTACCACTTCATATAGTTATTCAATTTCACACGAAGAGTGCCGTTTTTCTCCAAAATTACAACATGTTGATACACAGGGCATGCTCAATAAACTAGAAGTTTTATTAAGAGACTTATGTTTTAGACACTATATTGTCTGTTTTTGCTCTATTTCGCCAACAAAACCATTACGATACAGCCACAGTGTGTTTTGTGTCTGGCAACATGACGGTGTTTCGTTCTTGAATGAATCAACCGTTTAAATGATTCGGTTCAATCGCAATGACTCACTTATTAAAAGGGAATTGCTGCCACCTACTGGTGGTTTCATTTTCAACCGTGTGTGTTCATAGACGAATAGTGCGGTCGTTAGCAACGACGTTTTATGGGGTTGCGAAGGAATATGGAATCACAGTGTGTAATAAATGCACCGAAAGATGCGCGACCGTCAAGCAAGAGCTGCCGCATCGTGTTGATAGTCCGGTTGACATTAGGAGGAGGGGTGAGAGTAGAAACAGGAGCACAGATGTCTTATAGTTTAAAAGAGATGTGACGTAATAGAAAACGGCTCTTTCTAAAGGTAAAAATGCCCATAAAATGTAAAAATCAGTTTAAACTTATTGGAAAAGATTAATTTCTATCAGTATGAACTGACCACCACAAAGAATATTAAGTCAGCTGTCTTCGGCAGTCCTTAAGGTACCAGCACAATAACACACTCAGCAAAATATCGTCTAATTATCGTTATCGATAAAATCCCAGAAAATATCGAGATATAATTTTTTGTCAATATCGCACACCCCTAATGTCATATTTAACTTATATTCATATAAATTTTGGTTGATGTCATTTTTAAATCTTTAGACCAGATTTCCAGTGTCCAAGGCCTCCTCCAAGATGCGGCCTGCACTGAGCCTGCCTCTGATGTGGATGGGGCGAAAAGAGGAAGAAAGAAGGAGACATGTGAAAAGAAAAAGTAGATTTGGAAGGTACTTTTTGGTCGTATGAGACCTAGTAAAAAAGTCCTTCAAACTCCAGCCTACACTGTGGCCTACCAGAATGTTGACGCCCTCCAAGCTCCAGCCCACACCGTCAACAACCAGAGTAATGAAGCCCTCTAAGCTCCAGTCCATGCTGAGTCCGACTGTTGTGTTGACGACAAACAAGCTCCAGTCTGCTCGGAGTCTGATTTGAGTGTTGATGCCCAACAAGCTCCAGTCCGCTCTGAATCCGATTGGAGTTTTGATGCCCTCCAAGCTCCAGTCCGCTCTGAGTCCAACTGGAGTGTTGATGCCCAACAAGCTCCAGTCTGCTCTGAGTCTGACTGGAATATTGATGCACACCAAGCACCAGTCCACACCAAATCTGACTGGAGTGTTTATGCCCAAAAAGCTCCAGTCCGCTCTGAGCCCGACTGGAGTTTTGATGCCCTCCAAGCTCCAGTCCACTCGGAGTCTGACTGGAATATTGATGCGCACCAAGCACCAGTCTACGCCAAGTCTGACTGGAGTCTTGATGCCCTCCAAGCTCCAGTCCGCTCTGAGTCCAACTGGAGTGTTGATGCCCAACCAGCTCCAGTTTGCTCTGAGTCCGACTGGAATATTGATACACACCAAGCACAGTCCACGCCAAGTCTGACTGGAGTGTTAATGCCCAACAAGCACCAGTCCGCACCGAGTCTGACTGGAGTGTTGATGCCCAACCAGCTCCAGTCTGCTCTGAGTCCGACTGGAATATTGATACACACCAAGCACCAGTCCACGCCAAGTCTGACTGAAGTGTCAATGCCCAACACGCACCAGTCCGTGCCGAGTCTGACTGGAGTCTTGATGCCCTCCAAACTTCAGTCCAGGTCGAGTCCAACTCGAGTGTTGATGCACTCCAAGCTCCAGTCTGCTCTGAGTCCAACTGGAGTGTTGATGCCCAACAAGCTCTGGTCCGTGTCGAGCCCGACTGGAGTTTTGATGCCTTCCAAGGTCCAGAACGTGCTGTGTCTGACTGGAGTGTGAACATCCTACAAACTCCAGGCCACACCAAGTCTTTATTTGATCCTTGCTCAGGTATGAATCAGTTTTTCATTTGCACTTTGGAAATGTATACTTAATATTGATTTTTTTTTTATGTGCACTTAATGGGTAATTGTTGAATAAGAATTTTAAGTTCTTATGAAAAAAAAACTAATATTTTGATAATTTTGTTTTACTTTTAACTAAAATGAATTTTAATTCATTTGAGCTCATAAAACTGCATGTGTAAATTATATAAGATGAAAGAAAATTGTTTAACATAGTTTTATGTTAAATAAATATAAACTCTGTAGGATATGTCACTGCTTGATTTTTAATGTCAAATACTCTTATTTGTCTTTTATAGACATCTTTTCCTGCTATGAAGTCGGCAATATGCTGGTTCAAGGAGGATTTGGAGCCATCTACGAAGGGAGGCGTGTGAAGGATGGCCTTTGGGTATCATGTTTTATTTCATTCTTTTTAGCCCGAAATTTCTTATCTTCATCCTTTTGCATTTGGTGCAAGTCCTTCTAGTGTATCTTATGTTTTTAAATTTTTGCTTGGAATTTATATTCACAAAACTTATGCGCATATCTGTTCAGGAATAATGATTGCAATGATATGACCTCTACACATGTTAATTATAAATATTTATCATACAAATTCTTCTTCTTTCTTTTGTTGATCAGGTGACAGTAAAATTCGTCAAGAAAACAGAGGATAGGCAATACTTCATCACCTTTGTAAGCAGACTGTGCTTTCTGTATTTTTTCCCTTGAGTCATATTACTGTTTTCAGCATTTGGGAATCCACCTCCATCTAACCATCATAAAACTTGTTTTTATTTCAGCCTGAACCTCTTCCACTGGAGGTCACTCTTTTAATCCTCGTAAATGAAGGCCCCAGAGTTCCCCAGATAATCCAGCTGCTGGACTGGAAGGATGTTGGTGAATACTATATCTTGCGAGGACTTGTTTGATTTTGTGCAGCACCATGGAGGCAGAATCGACGAGGAGTTGGCTCGGGTTGTCATACGGCAGGCAACACAAGCTGCCAACGTGGAGTGCTGCACCGGGACATCAAAAAGGAAAACCTTTTGATCAACAAGGACACCCTAGAAGTCAAACTAATTGACTTTGGGTGCGGCGACCTCGTTCAAAGTGCACCCTATACTACATTCATGGGTATGTATTGAAGCCATAAAATAGGAATCACTGAAGCATCATGCTAATGGGCAGCTAGACAAAATGCTGTGGTAATGCAATGCACATAACACAAAATCTCTTTTTCTGACAGGTACACGAATGTACTGTCCAACCGAATTCCTATCAGAGGGCAAGTACCACGGGGAGCCAGCGACAGTATATTCACTGGGAGTGCTCTTGTTCTTGCTGGTATGCGGGACATTTCCAGACAACGTCAACCTGATTATGATCAATCTGAACCATTGGTTTATAGCTTGCTTGTTACTAGGTAAGATCTTCATGACAGCAAAGAAAGCCGATTGTAATTCTAAATTATACAAAAGAGAAGAACGAAACACGATACAAAAGAAAAATTGTAATTAATGCAGGATTTTTTTTTCCAGATTTCTAACCTCCAGTCCTGTCTAGTCGTACAGTTTAAAATAATAGAGGTATGAAGATAAAAGTAATAATCAGTTGTCTCTCTTATCTTTTTGCAGAGTGCTGCCAATTGATCTGCTCTTTCCTGCAGCGTGAGCCAACAGAGCGACTCGATTTGGGCAAGATTCTGCACCATGAATGGTTTAAAAAATTCAAAAGTTTAAAAAAGAGATTATTATAAAGATTCTGAAAGCCTTTTGTGGGTTATGTAGCCAATCCTTGTACAGATATAGATTATAAGTTGTAAGACACTAGGAAGACAGTCCAGTTTCCAAATCAGAAAATGACACACAAAAAAATAAACCTGATTTTTGGTTTTATTTCAGAGCACAGATATAGAGAAATTTGGCAAATAGTGGCCATGCTCCCTGTCACAGCCAGCCCAGGTGTTGTCATGTACTGACAGCTCATCATGACCCAGAGCTCCATTTCCATCCTTGCAAACTCAGTGAAAAAGTATATATGTAAATGTATAGGACCTTAATGATGTTATAAATAACCTTTTTAATTACATGTTTGTTTTCATTCATATTTATATATTAGTGTATTTATATTATTAGTAGCAGTATTAATAATACTGTATTTGTATATTATTGATTAATATTGGGGGTTTTTTGCCTGGTCTTATAATCTTGGAGCCTCTGTTAGGGTATTAAATTAAAAAAATGACAGTACTCTAAAAACAGTTATTAGCTGTATACATTAATTAATGAAAATTTACACTGAACATAAATAAATACATGAAGTAAAACAACATCGAAACCATTATTTGTATATTTTGGTGTAGTTGAGTGTCAGTTTCTCAGATTGTAGGACATGACAGTATCTGAAATACACAATTGAGTTCAGAGTTAGGGTATATCTCTTTAATTTTCCAAAAGATCTCTTTTACAGTAGTGAAATAAAAGCTAACTTTCTTAAAGCTTATTGTTGAATTTCAATGTATCTGCTCCCCTCTATTAATACTGTAATAGACATTGGTTGTTACAGTAAAATATATATGTACATATAAAAGTGTTACATTTATAATTACTATTTCCTGTGTCCAGTTCACTCACGTTCACGTTTGAAGATGAAACGTCACATGGAGCACGTTGCATTGTGAGAAACAGTATCCCATGCAGCATCCTCAGATACATACATCAGATTTCAGCAAATGTAGGTAATTCGGGAATTCCATGCATACAGAAAATTCATGTACTATACTATTCACAGTATACACATTGCATACTGCAATACCATAGGAGTTGTATGGTAGTATGCCATTCAGAACAAAGCTTCTGTACTGATTTCAGGGTACCTGAGTTATATTTAGCAGATTCTGGCAATTATAGTATACTATAGAACATCCGGTTATTCCATGCATGCAGAAATTTTGCATACAATGCACAGTATACATACTGGATACAGCAGAAATAGTAAGAGTAGTATGATTTGGGATTTCGAACACAGCAACAGACAGTGTTCTCTAGGCAGTGGAAGTAGAAAATCAGACCAGTTTAGTACAATTTAGTACAAAAACAAAGAAAAAAAAATACTCTCCTTATAAAAATCACAAAACACAATCTTAAATCTTTTGATGTGAAGTACTGATGTGGGAAAATGCCTTGTGACAAAAGAAATGGAAATAAAATCCAACCGTACCATGGTCAATAATTCCACTTATAAACCACAACCCACTGTAAACGTGACGCTGTTAGACAAGAAAAACAAGGAATATGCTAAAATAATGCACAAGTATATTCAAAACAATTGTTATTTATTTTAATGTATATTCAGGTGCGTCGAAAATACAGAAAACAAAGTAGGTGTGGTATTCACGGTACCAGATTTTAATGTCAGAATTAATAAAAGATTTTTAGACAATCTATCAGTATACACTATAGAGAAAACATGGCAATCCTAATAGCGTTACAGTGGGTTAAGGAAAATAAACCACTGAGGACACATATGTTTTGACTCCAGTTCAACTTTAAGGACATTAGAAACAGGTCACATGAAAAGCAAAGCTGATGTGCTGATAGAGATCCTTCAGACAATGTACAGGATTCAGATGATGGGGTTAAAGGTACCTTTCTGTTGGGTACCAGCTAATAGGTGTAAAAGGAAACAAGTTGGCAGATAATTGTGCAAAGGAAGACACAAAAAAGCAAACATAGACATGAAAGTAAAATATAGAAAGACTGAAATGAAGCTTTGAATTAAACAACGTGGAGAAATGACAAAACAAATGTTGAAGGATGAAAACCGGAAGACGGTTTTATAACAATCAAAGAAATGTTGGTAAAGGTAGAATAGCAAAGAAAAATAGAAATGAAGAAACAATAATTCACATGATAAATGGTTTAATTTTTAATGCAATATCTGAAAAAAGACATGGGTATTTTAGGAGATAACACCAATATGTTCGTACAATCTTAACCCACACCAGCAGATGGCGGTAATGCACCTTAAAGTTGTATGCCACCCACCCAAAGAAAATCAAGAAGAAGAAGCAACAGTAGGCTAGCTGTTTAATGTAACCCCCGTCATTCTGAAGCGCTGCTGCAGCGCCATCTGGACTCAACACAGCGACACTATTCTACATCTTCCAGAAGAATGGAGGAAATTGACATAAAGCTCAGAGCTGATGGCATTCAGAAAAAAGTCACCTCTCCTGGAAAAGGAGAACTTTCGACGTTTCCCGATGGAACAAAGGTAGTGTAACGTACAGGATACACTTTACAGTAATGAAATGTCGAGACGACCAACAAATGTGTTATTTAACGCGTCGAACTCTAAAGATAGGGAGCTAACGTTAGCTGGATTCGCCACTTTTGACGCATAATATGGGCTTAATTTCGACTGAAAATAGGCCAAAAGTCGTACAGTGTAATGCGTTATGCATATATCGCAATGCGAATAGAAGAATTTCAACTGGTGTATGTCTTTTTTTTTACAAGGGAGGCGCCAGGCATCCAGATTTAGCCGTTAGCTAAGCATCGCGATGGATAACGTTAACTTACCTGATGCTATAAGCGATGAAGGCGGTCTCACAAACAGGATGTCTGTCTGTCTTTGCATTTTTGGCACTGAGAGGAGAAAAAAGGTTCATCTCTTCTGAGTGACAGCTGAAAGCTACCTACCCCATAACAGCAACATCATATAGGCGCTGGCTAAACATAAGCAACATAAATAATATAATATTAACCCTGTGAAGCCTGACATTAAATAATCTCTGTTTTCTCTCTGTGCCTTGTGGTGCTTGAGGCGAAGCCAAGGGAGCATATACTGTATAGTAGTAGTACACTCTTATTGATTGATTGATTTAACTTTAAAGGGGTGGTTGATTGCGATTTCACTTTTTTTTAACGTTAGTTAGTGTGTAATGTTGCTGTTTGACCATAAACAATATCTGCAAAGTTGCAGCGCTGAAAGTTCAATGCAAACGGAGATATCGTCTTTTTAAATTCTGGCAGTTAAATGCCTACAAAAACGGCTGGTAGGGACTACAGCAACCTTCTTCCCAGGTCCGTTACGTCACGAACCCAGATAAACCCCGCCCCCGGGAACACGCAGCAAAGGGGGCGAGGCCATGTTGTGCTGCTTTACTGAAGAGGAGAAAACTAGAGGTGCACGTAAAAATCTGTTCATATATGAATCGCGATTCTGTCTTTTAAGGATTCTAATGGATTCACAGGTTTCAAAACCAATGTTCTAAAGCAGAAGTTCTTAATACTGTTCCTCACGTCCCCTGCTCTGCATATCTCTCTCTCTCTCTCATTCAGATCGTCAGATCAGCTCCAACAAACTGTTCCATTTATACACTTATTTTCACATAACTATGAGAAGCATTAAAACATGGACGCGCATGCAGTTGCCGTACTGTATTAAAGCTTTAATCAGAATAAAACCATATATTAAATTCCGTTTCACGGAAACCTGGCTGAAAGACGCCGTTCCGGATAGCGCGTTGAGTCTGCCGGGCTTTCAGCTGTTTAGAGCAGACCGCGGTGCAGAATCAACGGGGAAATCGCGCGGTGGCGGAACATGCTTTTACATCAATGAGAGGTGGTGAACAGATGTAACTGTGTTAAAGAAGATTTGCTGTTCAGATCTAGAAGTGCTCTTCATTAACTGTAAACCTTTCTACTCGCCGCAGGAGTTTTCCTCGTTCATTCTCGTCAGTGTTTACATCCCTCCGCAAGCGCACGTGAGCTCCGCTTTAAAGAAACTTGCTGATCTGATCACAGACACAGAACAAAACACCCGGACTCTGTTTTAATCATTCTCGGGGACTTTATTAAAGCCAATCTCTCCCGTGAACTGCCAAAATACAGACAGCACATCACATGTCCCACAAGAGACAGTATACAGTGGGTACGGAAGTATTCAGACCCCCTTAAAATTTTCACTCTTAACAATATTGCAGCCATTTTCTAAAATCATTTAAGTTTTTTTTTTTTTTTTCCTCATTAATGTACACACAGCACACCCTATTGACAGAAAAACACAGAATTGTTGACCTTTTGCAGATTTATTAAAAAAGAAAAAACTGAAATATCACATGGTCCTAACTATTCAGAAACTTGCTGTGACACTCATATATTTTAACTCAGGTGCTGTCCATTTCTTATAATCATCCTTGAGATGGTTCTACACCTACATTTGAGTCCAGCTGTGTTTGATTATACTGATTGGACTTGATTAGTAAAGCCACACACCTGTCTATATAAGATTTTACAGCTCACAGTGCATGTCAGAGCAACTGAGAATCATGAGGTCAAAGGAACTGCATGAAGAGCTCAGAGACAGAATTGTGGCAAGGCACAGATCTGGCCAAAGTTACAAAAAAATTCTGCTGCACTTAAGGTTACTAAGAGCACAGTGGCCTCCATAATCCTTAAATGGAAGACGTTTGGGACGACCAGAACCCTTCCTCGAGCTGGCCGTCCGGCCAAACTGAGCAACCGGGGGAGAAGAGCCTTGATGAGAGAAGTAAAGAAGAACCCAAAGATAACTGTGGCTGAGCTCCAGAGATGCAACCGGGAGATGGGAGAAAGTTGTAGAAAGTCAACCATCACTGCAGCCCTCACCAGTCGGGGCTTTATGGCAGAGCAGCCCGACGGAAGCCTCTCCTCAGTGCAAAACACACGAAAGCCCGCATGGAGTTTGCTAAAAAACGGTGAGAAATAAGATTCTCTGGTCTGATGAGACCAAGATAGAACTTTTGGCCTTAATTCTAAGCAGTATGAGCAGGCACTGCTCATCACCTGTCCAATAAAGTCCCAACAGTGAAGCATGGTGGTGACAGCATCATGCTGTGGGTGTGTTTTTCAGCTGCAGGGACAGGACGGTTGCAATCGAGGGAAAGATGAATGCGGCCAAAGTACAGGGATATCCTGGACGAAAAACTTCTCCAGAGTGCTCAGGACCTCAGACTGGGCCGAAGGTTCTTTTCCAACAAGACAATGACCCTAAGCACAAGGCTAAAATAACGAAGGAGTGGCTTCACAACAACTCTGTGACTGTTCTTGAATGGCCCAGCCAGAGCCCTGACTTAAACCCAATTGAGCATCTCTGGAGAGACCTAAAAATGGCTGTCCACCAACGTTTACCATCCAACCTGACAGAACTAGAGAGGATCTGCAAAGAGGAATGGCAGAGGATCCCCAAATCCAGTTCTGTTGGAAAACTTGTTGCATCTTTCCCAAAAAGATTCATGGCTGTATTAGTTCAAAAGGGTGCTTCTACTAAATACTAAACAAAGGGTCTGAATACTTAGGACCATCTGATATTTCAGTTTTTCTTTTTAATAAATCTGCAAAAATGTCAACAATGCTGTGTTTTTCTGTCAATATGGGGTGCTGTGTGTACATTAATGAGGAAAAAAAATGAACTTAAATGATTTTAGCAAATGGCTGCAATATAACAAAGAGTAAAAAATTTAAGGGGGTCTGAATACTTTCCGTTCCCACTGTATAGGGATCACTGTTACACCAACAATAAAGAATGCATATCACTCTGTTCCACGGGCAGCTTTGGGACTCTCTGATCACTGCTTGGTTCATCTTATACCGACTTACAGGCAGAAACTGAAATCAGCTAAATCTGTATTAAGGACTGTAAAAAGATGGGACTAATGAAGCAGAGCAGGATTTAGAAGCTTGTTTTGACCTCACTGATTGGAGTGTTTTTGAAGCTGCTGCCACCGATTTGGACGATCTCACAGAGACTGTAACATCTTATATCAGTTTCTGTGTAGATATGTGCATTCCTACCAGGACTCGTTTAACTTACAACAATGACAAACCATGGTCACTGCAAAACTCAGACAGCTCCGTCAGGCCAAAGAAGATGCTCACAGGACGGGGGATAATGTCTTGTATAAACAGGATAAATACACACTGGAAAAGGAGATCAGAGTGGCAAGAGGAATTATCTGGAAAAATAAGGACTCAGTTCACTTCCAGCGACACGGCATCAGTGTGGAAAAGTCTAAAAAAAATCACCAATTACAAGACACCATCCCACAGCACTGTGGAGAATCAACAACTGGCAGAAGATCTGAACGAGTTTTATTGCAGGTTTGAAAAAAACACCCCACACCCGCCCTGAACACCTCTCCACACAACAATTCACACCTCCAGCAACCACCCTCTCCCCCACACCTGCAATTCAGAACAGCGAAGAAGAGGTGCGCCAGGTCTCCCGGAAGCAGAAAAGGAGAAAAGCACCAGGCCCAGATTGTGTTAAACCAGTCTGTCTGAAATCCTGTGCTGACCAGCAGGCCCCCATCTTCCACAGGATCTCAACAGAGCACTGGGCTGTGCGAAGTCCTCATGCTTCAACGCTTTTTCCCCCCCCCCCCCCCCCCCCCCCCACCATCACCCAGTCCAAAAAGAAACCAAAATTACTGGACTTAATGACTACAGACCTGTGGCTATAACGTCTGTGGTCATGAAGTCATTTGAGAGACTGGTGTTGGCCTATCTGAAAGACATCACTGGACCCTGCTGGATCCTCTTCAGTTTGTGTACAGAGAAAACAGGTCTGTAGATGATGCAGTCAACATGGGACTGCATTATGTTCTGCAACATATAGACAGACCAGGGACTTATGTGAGGAACCTGTTCGTGGACTTCAGCTCGGCCTTTAACACCATCATCCCAAACCTCCTCCTGCCCAAACTATCTCAGCTCTCCGTGCCCACCTCCGTCTGTCAGTGGATCAACAGCTTCCTGACAGACAGACAGCAGCTAGTGAGGCTGGGAAAATACACATCCAGCAACCGAACGATCAGCACTGGTGCTCCTCAGGGATGTGTTCTCTCCTCACTGCTCTTCTCCCTCTACACCAACGACTGCACATCTAAAGACCCCTCTGTCAAGCTACTGAAGTTTGCAGACGACACCACACTAATCGGCCTCATTCAGGACGGTGACGAGTCTGATTACAGACAGGAGGTCGAGCAGCTGGCTGACTGGTGCAGTCTCAACAACCTGGAGCACAACACGCTCAAAACTGTGGAGATGATCATGGACTTCAGGAGAAACCCCCCTGCACTCCCCCCACTCACCATCATGGACAGCACTGTGACTGCAGTGGAGTCATTCAGGTTCCTGGGCAACACAATCTCTCAGGACCTAAAGTGGGACAATCACATTGACTCCATAGTGAAAAAGGCCCAGCAGAAGTTGTACTTCCTTCTCCAGCTGAGGAAATTCAACCTGCCACAAGAGCTGCTTAAACAGTTCTACTCCGCCATCATTGAAACTGTCATCTGCACTTCTATATCTGTCTGGTTCAGCTCAGCTACCAAATCTGACCTCAGAAGACTTCAGAGGGTAGTCCGGACTGCTGAGCGAATCATTGGTACAACCCTCCCTTCTCTCCAAGAACTGTACTCGTCCAGAGTGAGCAAAAGGGCTGGCAGAATCACTCTGGACCCCTCACATCCAGCACACTCCCTCTTTGAACTGTTGCCATCTGGTCGACGCTAAAGAGCACTGAGCACCAGAAAGACCAGACACAGGAACAGTTTCTTCCATCAGGCAATCCATCTCATGAACACTTAAAAATAACTGTGGAACACACACTATTTATTCAATCATACACTTATTTATCTAACACACATACTCAGTCTACATTTCAATTTGCACATAATATACCTGTACATACAACTGTCTATTGTTATATACCTGTACATACAATTGTCGATTTGTATATTTTTATTCCTTATTTACTTGTTCTATTTTTTAACTTTTTATTATCTGTGTTTTTTGTTCTGTCACTGTCATTCTGTTACACTGTGGAGCTTCTGTCATGAAAACAAATTCCTCTTATGTGTAAACATTTACGGGCAAATAAAACTCATTCATTCATTCAAAAGCTAACAGAAGCAGTAGCATTTACAAACAACAGCATATCAAAGTATGGGACAACAAACAAACATACCATAAAGAGCAGTGCTTGCACAGGTTCTGCAGGATCCACTTCAATAATAATATCTGCTTCTCAATCGGGCTCAAACTGAAAAGCAATATAGATGACGCCGTTGTTTACAATACAACCAGAGCACATTCTGAGATTGAGGGGTGGGATGTTCAGACACGCTCTAGAGGCGGCTTAGCGAATCACAACACACTGAGCCAGCTGACCAATCTCAGCCCATCGCGTATTTCTGAGGGAGGGGCTTCATAAAAACAGGAAATAATCCAGGCGTTTGTTAGAGAAGGGACAGATCGGTGTGGAATAAAGGTAAATTATGTGAAAAATAATGCGAGTTTTTTTTTTAAACGAAGCATTAACAAATGTTAGACTGCACCCCATAAACACAATCAAGCCTAGAAAAAACCCAGTCAACCACCCCTTTAAGACAAAATGTGAATCGAATAAAGAATTAGCATAGCTGGGCAATACTAAATGTAAACAAACTGTTCTTGCACTGAGAGCCTGTTGGGCTCCAAATGTAGAGAATTTTAATCAAACAAAATGTCATAATGCAACAAATATCAGGTATACATTAAATGCTTTATAATAAATAGTCAAGTGAATGATTTTGTATTTTTCTCTCTTGAAAGGTGAAGTTTCATTACCACACTAGCCTTTGCGATGGCACTGTGTTGGATGACTCCAGGACAATGGGAGGTCACAGTAAACCTATGGAGCTCATACTGGGGAAGAAGTTTAAGCTTCCTGTATGGGAGCAAGTGGTTACCACTATGAGAGAGGGTGAAATTGCTGAGTTCACCTGTGATGTCATGGTCAGTGAATTTCTCTCTGCCTGCTAATATGTACCCATCTACATATTTGTAATATTACATGTAAATATTATATGTAAATAAATACAAATAATAATACTTTTTTATTCGTTCTGATAGTACTTATTTTTTTGTTTTTAATACTCTAATAGCACACAGCTCTCTACCCTCTGGTTTCTCGGTCACTACGCAACATCAGCCATGGAAAAGACCCTCTGGAAGGACAGAGACACTGCTGTGGAATAGCTCAGGTTCACTCGCATCATTCTATGGGTCACCCCGATCTGGATAATTTGCAGGCTAATCCTCAGCCTCTAGTTTTTACTCTGGAAATGCTAGAGGTGAGAAACAGTAGCATGATCTCATTTTAAGAGGCGCAGTTTTACATAAAAGTGGACAGAGAGCTCAGATAACCACATGAACAGCATCATAACTAAAATTCCTGTCCGTTCCAAAAGCATTTTAAGGTGTTAAAGGGATAGTTCACCCAAGAATGAAAATTCTATCATCATTTACTCACCCTCTATTTTTTCCAAACCTGTATGAGTTTCAGTTTTCTGCTCAAGGTATTTTGAAGAATGTTGGTAACCAAAAAGTTGATGGTAGCCATCGACTTTCAATATATTTTTTTCCATGCTATGGAAGTCAGTGGTTACCGTCAACTGTTTTGGTTACCAACATTCTTCAAAATATCTTGTGTTCAACGGCTGAAAGAGAATCATACATATCATCTTGGGGGAACTATTCCTAAATATAATATGCATTTCTACTAATTTAAGAAAAAAAATATACCTAAATTACAAAATAGCTGTTGGTAATTCCCACTTGCTGATTCATGATTCTGATTGTCATCTTCCCAAGATTTTGCCCCCTGGATCCTTCCAATTGGAAATTTGGGCAATGACAGATGAAGAGAAAATGCAGGCCATACCACATATCCATGAGGATGGAAATGCGCTCTTCAAGAGTGGAAATATTACAGCAGCTGCTGAGAAGTACTACAGTGCCATAGCTTGTCTGAAGAACTTACAGATGAAGGTCAGCCTTAATAGCTGCTGAGCAATGAGTGGTCCTCGTTAATTACCTAGACTGTGAATCTGTTCTGCCATAGTTTCAAAATGAACCAAAATTATTTCTACACTTATAGTCTGACACACTCTGTGTTTTAAAGTGAAGCATGACATTGCATTAATGTGCATGATCCTCCTGGGTTTTCAGTGTCTCAGAGTGGCTCTATTCTCAGTAAATGCAGTAAACTCCATCTCTGCATATGCTGAAAGTTTGGGAACGCAATGTGCGCCAGGTTCACTTTATTTTTACATATTTGCATAAATTCTAATGTTTTGTTGACAGCTGTTTACAGCAGTTCACTGGATTTGTAATGAAGTATTTGTATACCTGCTGTCACAGAAACTTAAGAGGTCTCCCTGGAGTTTTCTGCCAAAATAAGCATGGTGCCGGTTTTAATGCTTGCAAGTGAAGAAATTAAGACATATATACTGTGATTTTACAACTGTTAAGTAAAGTAATTAATATATTACTATTAAATATGAATTTTTACATTGCAGTTGTATTACAGTAGTAGTATATAATTTTATACAATTATCATTATCATCTCTAATATCAAAATAATATTATTTTCACATTGTTTGGTTTTCTAAAAAGACCAGTGTGAATGTAATGTGGACTGAGAAACTATCACTTAAAAGAGTCCTCTTTAAAGTCCAGGTACAAATCATTACAAAGTTCATGCTTGGGTTGCCAGATGTCAAGAGTTCAGATCCCCCAATCAGAGCTTTTCTCTTAAATCAGGGCTGTCCAAACTCAGTCCTGGAGGGCCGGTGTCCTGCAGTTTAGCTCCAACCCTAATTAAACACACCTGAACCAGCTAATCAAGCTCTTACTAGGCATAGAAACTTCCAGTCAGGTGTGTTGAGGCAAGTTGGAGCTAAACTCTGCAGGACATCAGCCCTCCAGGACCGAGTTTGGACAGCCCTTTCTTAATTAGATAAATTTTCCTCCCAGTGTTTTGCTTAATCTCCCAAAGTGGCAACCATGCGCACTTGCACTCTGGCCTGCAAAAAAGCACTAATGATCTGTAAACACAGACAAACATGTATGTTGGAGTTAAGGAATCTCCATTGAGATATTCTGCTCCGATGAAAGTGTCATATAGCCAGTCTGCTTTCCTCTACAAAGCCACTTGTGCTGTTTGCTGAGACTGAATTTGTGAGCAAACTTTCTCATTGACAAATAAATCCAAATATGAATCTTGCATTTGTTTGTAATTGTGGTAACTGAATAAATGCATTTAGACAACCTCTGTGGTACAATTCAAGGTTGTCAATAGCAAAATAGTAAAATAATTTGGAAGTAATATTTCGCTTTTTAAGATTTTGAGAGTTTTCATCATTTAGAGCGTTAATGTATACAATAAAGCAGGAAATTAGATGGGGTAAAAATAAACCCTGCATATGAGCTGACATTTCCTTGACTTGTGCTTATTATTATTCATTTCGTGATGAATAATCATGATTATAATTTCAGCAATGAAAATTGTTATTTTCAGTTTAACCATTGTGCAGCCCTAGTCAAAAGTGTATTATATTCAAGGTTGGAAATTTTACTTTAAACATATATTCTCTGTTTATAGGAGCGTCCGGGTGATGACCATTGGATCAAACTAGATCTCATGATCACTCCTCTCCTCCTCAACTATTGCCAGTGCAAGAATCTTTTGGGCCAGTACTATGAGGTTTTGGAGCACTGCTCTTCTATCATCAACAAGTACGATGGTAAATATCAAAACCAAGCATAAATTCTTTAAGGGTTTCCGTGGGTCCTTAAAAAGTCTTAAATTTAGTTGTATAAAATTTAAGGCCTTAAAAAGTCTTAAATGGAACAAGAAAGTCTTAATTATGATTTCAAGAGGTCTTAAATTTGGGGACGAAAAGACAAGAATTGCGATATGGCTGAATGTGACGATTACATTTCAGAGTCAGCTGCTGCGCTGCTTTGTTTACTGTTGTTACTGGGGAACGGCTCACTTTTTGGGGGGGGGGGGGGGGGGCTTTCCCAGGGTACAGTACCTGGTACTTTTTTTAGTACCATCTCAGTTGACCGTACCGTTACCAAAACGTGATGTGTAAACTCTGCTGATCACGGATTGGCCGGAGAGAATCGTCAGCTTTTTCTTTTTTTTCCAGGCGCCACTGAACTTGCAACAAAAAAAACCAAAACAACACAGCGACGTGGAATGAAAGTTTTTCAGGAGTCTCGCGGCAATAGAGGCGGCGCAACTATAATGACATGTGAATAATCCCGCCCACTCTAAAGCAATACTAAACTAAATTATTTAAATAGGTGGTGGCAAGTCACTGACTCATTCATTCATTCGATTAGTTCAAACAGCTAATTCATTCAGGAACGAAGCAAGTGACTGTTCAAAAAGATTAATTCAAAAACTATTATTATTATATATTGCACTGTTTTAATGCGTAGGCTAATGAATGAATAAAACATAGAAATCCCTTTCATTTCCAAAAAAAATCTAACCAGTTGGAGCTGGAACGTTGTCCTCCCTCAAAATTCACTCCCTGGATTCTGTCCCCCGCGTTCCCAGCCCTGGTTAGTGTAGCAAAACCATGGTTAATTTGTCGTTACCATGGATTAACTATAGTAACCATATTTTTTTCCCATTTTCTTAAAAATGGTTTAAAGGCTGAGATGTGAAGGCCATGATCATTAAATTTTTTGTTTTTATGAAAACCTGTATCTGAACTGTAAATCATGCTTTCTACAATAATTTTACAGTTTAATGTTATCATACATACTGCACTTCCCTGCTTATATGGTATTAATTTTAATTGTGCAGGTCTTAAAAAGTCTTTAATTTGAGCTTTAAAATCCTGCAGAAACCCTGTTCTTTATAACAACCCACTTTGTTCATTGATTACAAGTCTAGCTTTAATTAGTGAAAGTGACGTGACGTGTAGCCAAGTATGGTGTTCCATACTTGGAATTTGTGGTCTGCATTTAACCCATCCAAGTGCACACACACAACATGGAGAGAATCCCACACTACAATCCCTGCCGGTACCGGGACTCGAAGCTACGGTTAACTCAAATACTTAACTGTTTTTTTTAAACAAGACTTAGCATGAGCGTGCTCCTACCATGAGTAACATTTATCATTTGTATTACAGATGCCCATACTCATTCTTGTCTTTCTCATAGATAATGTGAAGGCATATTTCAAACGAGGGAAAGCTCATGCAGCAGTATGGAATGAAGCAGAGGCAAAAGCTGACTTTGCCAAAGTGATTGAATTAGACCCATCACTTGAAACCTCAGTTGCAAAGGAGTTGAGGGCAATGGAGGATCGCATTCGGGAAAAACAGAAAGAGGAGAAGGGACGATACAAAAACCTTTTTAACTACAGCAGCAAAGCCTCTGCTGCAGCTTCCACGGTTCGTTCGATCTTCCATCTCATAAGCAAACTTTAAATTATTGAATATTTATAAACTATTGTTAAACAACAACAAAAACTGCTAAGTTAAGTAACCTATGCTATTTTCCTCTCTTTTTAGGGCTGAAATAAAAATGAACTTCCAATTTTACATTTATAAGGATGCAGTTAGGCCAGTGTCAAGTTGGAGCACATGCACTATGATAAATTGGTCCCTCACAAGTTCATTTTTATCACCACCTCCTCATGTTTTGTTAGTAAATTGATACACCAGTGAGGAGTGCATAGCTTTAAATGCACTTGAATCCATCGAGAAGTGCCCATTTTCATTGAGTTGCTAATGGGATGTGCATCTCCTGTGAACCACAAATGAGTAAATACCAGCTTACTGCCCTGTTACCTTGTATATTTAGTCTTTGGATATAGTTGATAGAACCCAGCTCATTAAGGGCAGTGTGAATGAACCAAACTTGAAAGACAATCTGAAGATGATAAAATGCTAGTCTGGTTAAATAGGATTTCTTTCACTATATCCCAATTTCCCTCAATTTTTATGTTATTCTTTTGTATTCATCATGTTTATTAATTGTATTGCTATTACCCTCATTGTCTTTATATGTATTGTATACTACACATTTAATATCGGAAGATTAAGGAAATTAGAAGGCCTATGAAATATGGAAGTGAAAGACACAATGTAAACACTGTGATGGCACATGTAAAAGTATCCACTTCCCCATCATTGAAACTGAAAACATATTCATTCACATTGTGTTGTTCATTAATGGATTTGTCAGTTACATCTATATATGTCACTACAAATAAATTGCTATTTTCGAAACACTTTTTAAATAGATATTGTTGCAACTGTTCTGCCTTTGTGGTGACTGAAGCCAAATAAAATTCTTTGAAAACCACTTATCTTCTATTTTACACAAGCAACTCATGCATTCAGTGGAACTGAAAATTGGACAAATTGTATTGTTTTTTTTATTTAAATACAGAATTGCAAAAATTGGGCTTAAAAAACTGATATGCTAATCACATTTACACTACATGAGGTGTACATCGGGGAGATGGCTATGCATGATGGACAAAGGTCATTAAGAAAGATAGAAAGACATGGTGTAAATAGCTTGGCAAAGAGAAGGAGCATGCAGACCAATAGGGCAAGATAAGACAAGTACCAGAGGGAGGGTGCGTGTGTGTGGATGTTATGTGCGAACACTTCGCTCTGTCTCCGCTAGACACTCCCTGACAAGAGCACGTGCGTGGATGATACCTGATGAAAGACAGAAAGATACATCAGCCATTTCAAACAAGCAAACATTTAACCAAATAATAAGACCAAGTGCTAACATACAAACTTGCAAAATGACTACTGTAAGTAGTTATGTTGATTGACAGACCATTTACTAATGAACCAGGTAGCAGTGATTGTAAAATACTGTATATGTATATTATAAATAGACGTTAAAAAAAAGCATTACAGATCAGGCATAGGAAGTTACAACTTTTACATGTACTGCAACTTCAATAATTAATTAGCAATATAATTTAAAGAAAAAATTATCTATAGTACAAATAAGTGGCTTGCTTGCACTGTAATTAATGGCTACTGCAATTATAAATATTCTGAACACATTTTCTATATTAATTTTACTTAAGTGACAAGCACCACAACAGCTTAGTAAGAAATTGTTTGTGCTGACAAAATAAACATTGTAAGTGATCTCGCACAGATCTGAAAAACGCAGAAAACTCTTAGGCTCACATTATACTAGGGGACTAAACGTCACTGACTGTTACAAATGTGCTGCATGTACTTTATTCCAAAGGGTTTGGAATACCTCTCTTCAGCCTCTCCATGGCACTTTTGCTGCCAGCATAGGTAGGACGAATTTCACGGCTCATCTCCTCAATGACGGAGAGCAGCTCACTATAGGTAGATCCCTGTGACACTTTAACAGGCTATAGAATACAAGAGAAGTCTAAGTGATATGAATCCTCTTTTTATGAGATGCGTGTGTATATATGTATGTGTGTTTTTTCATTTGTGTAATATATATATATATATATATATATATATATATTAATTATAATATATATATACACACACACACACACACACACACAGTATATACGCATTCTCATACTACCCTTTCAAAAGTTTGGAATAAAGATTTTTTTTTAATGTTTTGTAAGAAGTCTATTGTGCTCACCAAGGCTGCATTTATTTGATCACAAACACAGTGAAAACAGTTATATTTTGAAATATTATCATTTTAAAATAAGTTTACTATTTTGAATACATTTTACAGTTTCAAGTCCTGCGATGGCAAAGATGAATTTTCAGCTGTCGTTACTCCTTCTGAAATCATTGTAATATGCTGATTTGTTTTTTTATCAATTATTGTTGCTCTATTAATAACAATGGATCTTAATATTAGTGTTTTTGTTGCTTAATATTTTCAGGGTTCTCTGATGAATATAAAGTTAAAAAATATTTCAGCATTTATTTGAAATAGCTACAACATTTATAATGTTACGTAAGATTTCTGTCACTTTTGATCAATTTATTGCGTCCTCGCTGAATAAAAATAATTCCTTCCCCCACTCTAATTTAACCCAAACTTTTGAACAGTAATGCATCACAGTTTCTACAAAAATATTAAGTAGCACAATTGTTGTCACCGTTGATTAAGAAATAAGAAATGTTTCTCAAGCAGCAAATCCATATATTAGAATTATTTCTGAAGGACCATGTGACACTTAGTAGAATAATGGCTGCTGAAAATTCAGAATCGCCACCACAGGAATAAGTCACATTTGAAAAAAAATGTAAATGTAAATCTTTTATATTTCAACGTAATATTTCAAAATATTACAGTTTTTTATTGTATGTTACTGTATTTTGATTAAATATATGCATCATTAGTGAGCATAAGAAACCTCTTCCAAAAAAAAAAAAAACTACATTCAAAACTTTAAACCAGTAGTGTATTTATTCCAAATAAAACAGACCGACTGGGCATTTATCATCATAATTTAAAGTCTGCAAATGTATCTAAAAAGCCCACTGCTATAAAAATTTAACTTACTTGTACAAAGCCCATTGATGGTGGACCAAAGTCACTAAATGCTGGTCTAAAGTTAGAAGAGGAAGCCAGTGATGGAGATGAGCCACATGATCCTAATACCAGAAAGCAAGAGGAAGACCAATCACAAATCAAGGAAGTGTCAAAAGGCCAAACTCGACCAATGACATCTCGCCACCCAGTGTGTGCGTGTATGAAAGGAAGTGAGGTAAAATACAGCCAATATTAGATGCACTGATGTGATGGCATGGTACACTCACAAATGGGTAAGAAAACGGTTAGCTTTTAAACCTAAACGCGATAGGGTGCGGTTAGCAGCACAATATACCACATTAATGTAATGAGCGAGACAGATGGCTATGGCTCCTTTAACTCCTCCCGGTTTATCCGTGTCTCTGACCTCTTTTACAGTAGGTTCACTGACCCCTTTCCCCGGGATTAAAACGGTGCGTTCGAAAAGATGCTGGACAAAAACTACCTCAAATGGAATAAATATGAATGTAAAAAAAGAAATGAATGAACCGGGAGCACAATGAAACTCACCTGGTGGCGTGTGGTTGGAGCCGGTGGGTGCGGGGGCGATCGGCTTGTAACTCATATTCACACCGCCGTCGACTGTAACCTCGCTTGATAAAGTTTCTGCTTATCTTCTGAATGTAATCTCGACGGGCTTTAGTATCTGAAGCAGGAACGACGCTGACCTAATGTAAACACAAAGAGTAGCTATACAGATAGGCATAAGAAGAGGTGAGAGACATGGTAAAAGCTAGCGGGCAGAAAAGACGGTCCCCTCTAAACTTAACCGGCTTTAACCCGTGCCTTCTCTATAGAAACCCCCTGTGGTTGACTGACTTTCTCATTATTTTAAACTAGGGTAAAATAACGACTCGTTTTATATAAATACGAAATACAGTTGGTGTATTAAAGAGTGGAGAATGCCTGTAGTGGTTTATGAAAGGTAAATTGAACTACCCACCTCTTCTTCCGCGAACTCGCTCGACAGCGACACGCGCTAAATATCCAACAAGCCGACAACTGAAACAAACAACAACAACCGTGAACACTTCGCGATACGTTGGGCAGTTCAAGACGGTTTCAGGTCGCCGGTCTACACTTGTTCGAGGACGTAAATGAGGAATATAACGCACGGGAATAGTTTCGTTCCGCGGAGGTCTCGGTTCTTCTCCTCTCTTCCTGCGCGTGCTAGCCTGCTATGTTATTTTCCCATGATACTCGGCAAAAAGAGTGACTGCGTCATCAGGCACGCGCCTTTGCCCTCTCTCTCTCTTCCACAATGAAGATTCCATTCTGGAGTTTGCTTGTTGAGGTGTTTTGGAGAGGGTGGGCAACAATTGAGGCCTTGGGAAACGTTTGGAAGATCATCAAAGCGTTGTATTTATTTATTATTTATTTAAGAATGGCATAGAGTAGTAGAAAATAATAGAATAAAGCAAAATAGAATAAATTCTATGAATTATTTTTTGTCAATATGCAAGTATTCACTACTGCATGAGATGTACAGTACAATAGACGATACAATGTGCAATGTACATAAAAAAAATCCATATTAAATATGAATGTTTATTGACTGGCAGCTGTTTAAAGGAAAATGTTCTTTAATCAGGGTGTTTTAGCTGTTAGTGATTTCAGGCTTCTTTGACACGATGGGTGAGATGGTTCCATTGTAATCTTTTAATGTGTATTATTGGTGCATTAGATGTGCTAAAGGGAGATCAGTACATATGAGCCAAAATAAGTCATTTCAGTGCCATACTGATGGATGTTGTCCGAATGGTCTCCACAACAGTCTAAACTGCCGACTGGTTTTCGATTTTCCTTAATTGTCTAACGAAGTAGAGTTTTTGGTGGGCCTTTCTGATGAGGTGGTCTGTATTGATTTGCCAGTTTTTTTTTTTATGCAGCAAATAGGTACCTGTGCATTTGCAGTTTGTAATGGCAATTTGTTTTCTGTTGATGCATTGGGAGTTTGCTCTGCAGGAAAACCAGATGAAAACTTCTGATGTATATACTTCAGTAAAAGTGGCAGACTGTAGGAGTGGAATTTAAGCACCTCCCCTGGTCACATATAGACAGAAAGCTTACATGCTGAAATCAGACCTGCTTCTAAATTATTAATGCTGTGCATACTGTGCATTTAGTTTTAGTTTTAATTACTTTTTCTTATTTTGTAAGGTTTGAATTGTTTTTGCCTTATTTTTTTGGCTTTTCATTTAAATGTTTTAGTTGGAAATGTTGTTGTATTCATTTGTCATTTTTTATTTATTTCTTTTTTTCTTAAAAGCTATATATTTACTTTCAAAATAAATAATCTATATATACATGTATATATAGATATATATCTATATAGTTTTCTAGAGTTTAGCTTTTAGTTTTAAAATCTGTTGTCCTCATTTGTAAGTTGCTTTGTATAAAAGCGTCTGCTAAATTACTAAAAGTAAAAGTAAAGTAAAAGTACTGTGGAGTCCATTATTTGCAGTCATGTTTATTACTGGTTGCAAGAAAAATTGTTGTCACTTATGCAGCATCTACTAGTATAACCTGTAGGGAAATAGACAACATAAATACAGCTTGAGCTCATATTCATGTAAATAATATTATACAATAAATGTAGCATTAACCAGTGACTAGTGTCCATGAAGCTTGATACACAAGACACAGAAGCCATTCATTCAATGAACTGCTGCGTCATTACCACATAGCCTATTCCACTTTGACACGTTTTCATTGCCAAGATAATATGTGCATTTTCATACTTGCTCCACATATACAGATGAACAGTTTTGTTCATATTACATTTAACCTATTTCAGTTAATAGCTTGTAGCAAAGAGGAAAACAGAGGTTTGATAAAACAATAATCAGCACATTTTAAAAGCATCTAAAGGCAAGTACAAACACAAATAAACAGTAGCTTCATTAGCTTTATTGGACTCGAGATGCCTCCTCTAATGGGACAGTCTAAAGCACTGACTGCATCAGAGCTGCTGATTCTGAAGTCAGTCCTTCATGCTGCATTTCACTGTGCTGTGCGGGACAGGGGGGCGTTTGGTTTCGACTCCGCTTCAAAGCCATGCATCTTACAACCGATAAACAATCTTCCATCCGAAAGTGTCTTTTGGTAACTTTACTGTTCATTTGTTCATTTCAACTGTCCAGATCAAAGCGAATATTCAAATGCACTTGTACGACAGATTCAATCATTTGCGTCGGTTCGTCTCTCATCCCACGGACTATACCGAGTGACATCAACGCTGTAAGAGCGGGTAAAGTTAGTTTTAGGTTCGATATTCGCCAGACATTCGCCTAGGCTGCTTTAGGGACACCGGGGGGGGGGGGGGGGGCTGCCAATGTACCTTCTCTACAAAACAAAGTCACTTAATTATACAATTTATTTGACACCGCCAGGTAAATGTCTTGTGTGCAAAATGACGCGAATCATATTTACATTTACTTTACTTTCTTCTTTTAGTCTTTCGGTGCAGACGCTTTATCCAAGCGAATTACAATAAGACTAGTAATTAAAACTAAAAGATAAAACTCTATAAATACTATATATACTGTATATACACATTTAATAAAATAAAATAAAGTAAATAAAAATGACAAATGCATACAACAACTTTCAAATCTAAAACATTTAAATGAAAACAAAAAAATAAAGCTAAAAAACAATTCAAAATATTAAAAGAACAAAATGTATGAGTATAATAACGATTCTAACATAACACCAAAAAAAAAACAACTACATATATATGTATGTACAGCCACACACACATACATGTACATATATATAAATACATTATATATATATATATTATTTCATTTCCATTTTGTATGTTGAAATAACTCAAAATAAATAAAAGTCAAACTTAATTAAAAGCCTATATAGACATAATAAAAACTAATAAAATGACACCATTACTACAACTGTAACTAAAACTAACTACCAACGCACTGCAAAACTCACATGCTAAAATAACAACAACTTACTGACATAGTAAGAACTAGATTATAAAAAACTGAAACCGAAGTGGAAAGAGGAGAGATAAAAAGCGATACTTATCCTTTGCCGGTGTCCCTGCCCGGTGGAGTCGCACGATAGAGTCGATGGTCTTTACACTCTTCCGTCTTCACAACTACGCAGAGCCGCGACCGCTTCCGCGTAAACTAGCTTCTTTTTTAATTCCTTAACAAAACTCAAAGTACATATTTATTATATATAATATAATTATTAATATAAATTTACATATTTAACCAATATGTCGCCATAGACAAAATCTCCCTTACTGTATGTACAGTACACAACTATTTTCTTTTTTAAAAATTACTATAATTCACCAAAAGGTGTTTTTGTGTTCCAAAGGTTGTAGTACATTCTTAGTTACAAGACTGACTTACTACATGTGAAATGTTGCCAATATCTCCCTAACTGTACATAAAGTACATAATTATTCTTAGAACATTACTGTAATTCACCAAAATTTTTTTTTTTTTCATGTCCCAAGGCTGTATACATTTCTTAGCGACCGACTGATTTACCAACAGGCACAAGTTCTGCCAATATCCCCTTACTGTACTACCGTTATATAATATCTGCAAAAACCAGTAGTAATTCACCAAAGGTTTTTTAATGGTCCAAGGGTGTAGTACGTCCTAGTGCCAGACTCTTAGCCTAAGTAAAAGTTTGCCAATATCACCTACTGTACCATACAGTACATACTATAATCTGCAAAAATATTACTGTATTGACCAAAGGTGGTTCCATTTTCCAAAGGCTGTAATACGTTTGTAGTTATGAGACTGACTTACTACAGGTGAAAGTTTGCCAATATCACCCTTACTGTACATACAGTACATGATTATTCTTAGAAAACAATTACTGTATTTCACCAAAAAAGTTTTTTTTTATGTTCCAAAGGTTGTAGTGCATTCCTAGTGGCCAGACTGACTTACTACAGGAGAAAGTTTTCCAATATCACCCTTACTGTACATACAATACATAATTAACCTTCATAAACCATTACTGTATTTGACCAAAAGGGTTTTTCATGTTCCAAAGGCTGTAGTAACATTTCTAGTGGCCAGACTGACTTACTACAGGTGAAATTTTGTCAATATCTCCCTTACTGTACGTACAGTGTATAATTATTCTTAGAAAACAATTACTATAATTGCCCAAAAGGGTTTTTTCATGTTCCAAAGGCTGTAGTAAGTTTGTAGTTACAAGACTGACTTACTAAAGGTGAAATTATGGCAATATCTCCCTTACTGTAATACAGTACCTACTAAATTCAAAAACCATTACTGTTAATTCAACCAAAAGGGTTTTTTTATGTCCAAAGTTGGAGTAAATGTCCTATACCGACTGACTACACAGCAAAAAGTTTTGCCCGGGTTTCTTTTCTACTGTATGTACAGTAACACCTAATATCATCATTCGAAATACAATTACTGGTAATTCACCAAAAGGTGTATTTTTTTATGTCCAACAAATGCTTGTAGAACCATTCCTCAGTCGCCAGACTGACTTACTACAGCAAAAGGTTGGCCAATTTCTTTCTTACGGATGTCTACCTAATTAATCTTCGAAAAAACACTTCTGTACTGAGTCACCAAAAGGGTTTTTTATCTGTATTCCACAAAGGCTTGTAGACATTTGTTAGTTATGAGACGGAATGACTCACACCAAGTTTGCCAGTATCCCCCTTACTGTACATATAGTACATAATTAATCTGCAAAAACCATTACTGTAATTCACCAAAAGGTTTTTTTTATGTTCCAAAGGTTGTAGTAAATTACTAGTGATCAGACTGACTTACTACATGTGAAATTTTGCCAATATCACCCTTACTGTACATACAGTACACAATTAATCTGCAAAAACTACTGTAATTCACCAAAAGGGTTTTTTTCATGTTCCAAAGGTTGTAGTTAATTTGTAGTTATGAGACTGACTTACTAAAGGTGAAAGTTTTCCAATATCACCCTTACTGTATGTACAGTACATAATTAATCTTCGAAAACAATTACTGTAATTCACCAAAATGTTTTTTTTTCATGTTCCAAAGGTTGTAGTTAATTTGTAGTTATGAGACTGACTTACTTCAGGTGAGATTTTGCCAATTTCACCCTTACTGTACATACAGTATGTAATTAATCTGCAAAAACCATTACTGTAATTCACCAAAAGGGTTTTTTTATGTTCCAAAGGTTGTAGTACATTCCTAGTGACCAGACTGACTTACTACAGGTGACAGTTTGCCAATATCCCCTTACTGTACATACAGTACATAATTAATAAAAAAAACATTACTGTAATTGACCAAAAGGGTTTTTTCAACAAAAAAATGTCCCACGGAAGTTATTTAGTAATTCCTACAGTCACCAGCCGGACTTAAACAGTGAAAGCTTCTGCCAATATCACGCATACTGTACTACTACTGGATAACTGCTATTTCCGCCACTCTACTGAATTCATTTGTGACAATCCTATTAGGCACAGGTAGGTATTGGAACTGCTGTTGCTTCTACAACACATTTCTTTAATTGCTTCAAAAACAATACACAAAAGATGTTTTCTTTTTATTATAAGAACTTAATTACATTCTCACCGTTATAAATAACACACTTTTCAAGTCTTTTTTTTTTAAGTACAAAATTACACATATATATTCACAAAGTTTAGGCAACCTTTCAAATAGTGGTATTGTAACACATTACAAATATTTAAGTGGACTTTTTTTCCCCCCACTAGTCACACATTGAGCAATACCACTGGGCATCCTGTCCAAGTATAATGTCCTGAGATAGTCCAAGGCAGCATGCATGAAACCATCTTTGGCACTGTTCACATTGTATCTTCAAAAGTAAACAGAAATGTACCATTAAAAAGTAAACACATGCAAAATTGTATTGATAGTACATGTTTAATCACATTTTAGTTTAATATACATACCCAAAGAGTGTTGATGTTGGATTTTGCTTCCTTCCATCCACAGTACGAACAGTACTCTTCCTTGGACTCTACAGCAGATTATATTTATTCATTTATTTATGCATGTATGTTTAACCATAATTTGCAGAATGTACTTAACTGTTATTTAGCCCTCTTATTCTTAGACTAATACAATTCAATAAGTCGTTTTGAATATTCCAATATATATTCTTTTGAATTACTGGATGCTTGTTATATTACCTGATCCATGAAGAATATCGTTTGCCATCTGTCGTCTCAGTTTCTTGATGTTATCTTGATTGGGATCGATGTTGAAAGCATCAGGGATTGCTGGAAATTTTTCAATCACCTCTCTTGCCATCTTAAAAGAAGCAAATGTTAAATGCAAAATTTTCAACTTTGGTGTACCAGGTTAAACATACCTTGTAACTGTTTGGGGGGAAAAGTTTCATATTGTCTGTAGAAAAATAAATAATTTATATGTCATGAAAATGTTGTTATTATAAATAATAAATCATTTGTATTGACTTCATAAATGCATTTACAAAACAATAAAAATCACCTGCGCAACAAACACCCCACAACTTGTTGCATCTTGCTGCACTGTATGGTCAATGGTGCTTGGTTTCCATTTTATATTCAACCAGTCCCTTTTGCCATGTAAACTGAATCGTGACTTGAAATATTGTCTAAAAGGAAAACAATTTTTTTAAGTAAAAATGGAAATAAATGTGTCATATGAGGAAACAATATTTTTGTCTCATTTATCTTACCGAAAACGTGTGGCGGCTATTTTGAGTCCTTGAGGTCATTCGAGACATCAGCTGGGTCAACAACAAATAATTGCTCTAACATGGCATGAAGGAATTACAGATTAATTTCCCAGGTTGGTCCCATAACAGAGAAGTTAAAAGGAAAAGAATGCTAATGTATTTTTTTTAAATGTAACCACATAATCAATCCTAAATGACACAATATTCACCTGTTCTCTTCAGTATTACTGTGTAGCATGGGAATTAACAGGACTAACACTATGGAATGACCCATGCTGCCAACTCTACAACAGTTTTTTCCAACAAACTTGCAGTGATTGTATGTACATTTACAAATCCCGGTTGTGCCAAAAAAAAACACAACCATAGTCCCGAAATCTAAACTGTCACTGCCTTGTTTGAAAATTGAAAAGGTTAGAAACACGGCCGTGAGGAGAAGAAAAAAAAAAAGAAAAAAAAGGGGGAAATTGGGACTAAAAACGCCGTTCGGGGAGGAAGGGGGGGTGGAAGGGATTTGTGTATGGAAAATAAGGGTGAGTGAACAATGTAGAATGGAGTAGGAGGGGTCTCATAACTACGAATGCACTACAACCTTTGGAACATAAAAAAAACATTTTTGGTGAATTACAGTAATGGTTTTTGCAGATTATGTACTGTATGTACAGTAAGGGTGATATTGGCAAACTTTTGCCTGTAGTAAGTCAGTCTCATAACTAAAAATGTACTACAGCCTTTGGAACATAAAAAAAAAACCCATTTGGTAAATTACAGCAATTGTTTTCTGAGAATAATTATGTACTGTATGTACAGTAAGGGTGATATTGGCAAACGTTTGCCTGTAGTAAGTCAGTCTCATAACTAAAAATGTACTACAGCCTTTGGAACATGAAAAAAACCCTTTTGGTGAATTACAGTAATTGGTTCGAAGATTTATTGTTACTGTACGTACGGTATGAAAGAAATGGCACAACATCAAATTTCATCTGTAGTAAGTCAGTATTGTAACTACAAATGTACTACAGCCTTTGGAACATGAAAAAACCCTTTTGGTCAATTACAGTACTGGTTTTTGCAGATTAATTATGTACTGTATGTACAGTAAGGGATATATTGGCAAAATCTCACCTGTAGTAAGTCAACCTGGACACTAGGAACATACTACAACCTTTAGGAACATGAATAAAAATAGTTGTTACTGTACATACAGTACAGACGTGATATATTGTCCTAATATGCGGAACAGTTGTGTGGTTCAATATTCTGTCGTTTGCACACAAGACATTTTACTATGGAGTTGTAAACAGAAATTGTATTAATTACTGGACTCTATTACGTTTTTTGTTACGAGTGAGGTACATTTGCAGACGGTCCCTAAAGCAGCCTAGGCGAATGTCTGGCGAATATCGAACCTAACACTAACTTTACCCGCTCTCTGTAAGTGTAATATTATGTTCGCGTAGCAATTTCTTTTGCAAAATGTTTATAATTTTATCAAACATAATGGGAGATAGCCTATATTTGTGTTTTCGAAACTGAACGTGCATCGTAGGGATTGGTACAGAACGATAAACAAAAGAAGAGGCATATTTATAAATTTATTATATTTTTGCAGTTTCCCAGAAATCAAAGAGGCTATGTAATGTCCTCACTGCAGTTACTGTAAGTGACTGCTGCATCCCTTTTAATAAATGTACCTGTTTATCTGCATTAGAAAACACTAACACGTTGAGTATACAAGGCATTCTTTGTTATGCTGGTCATATTTATGTTTTAGAATTTTCTGGCATATTCTGGCATCTTTTCTCTTCTTAGTCTCCTTAGTTCTAATTGATTTTCTGAAATCAAGGAGGATGCATTCTCAGGGCTTCCTCATCTTGAGTATTTGTAAGTATTTGGACAGCTTTTATGCATTTAAATTAATGAACAAAAATGTTATCTTCTTTACAGTATATATTACTGACGTATTTGTTGGATGCCTAGACCACTTTATCCATATCCCTGCAGAGTGATTGGATGAAGTACTTTTTGTAGCCTACATTTTGTCTCATTGTATTTCTCTAACCAGATTTATTGAAGGTAACAAGATTGAAGAGATAAACAAATATGCCTTCAGGGATGTTACACATCTGTAAGTATATGACATACAGCAAGCAAAGGTTGTATTTATTTAGACACAGATTTCTGGTAGGCATAATTTAATTGAGAAGGTAATATATTTTTGTTTAATATTTTATTTCAAATTGTCAGTACATAATGTTATACATTGCTGTTTATTATAAGGCACACTGTAAAGTGCCTTAAATCCTGATTTATTGTAGGTAAATAGATATAAACTATAAATACCCAAATGGAAATGTAATATATTGCCATGTATAAAGAGTGATATTGCCATATATATTACCTATAAAGCGATATAAAATTTTCACATACATACATTCTCTGGGTAGATGAAGACAAGTTTATAAGTTTATAACATATATGATATCCCTACAGTAAATGTACATATGTTAATAATATTTATATTATGCTGTTTTATATGGTATATTGCCGCAACCATATAGTCTCAATTGCATTTTTATGTGCTTCTAAACCTGATAAACAAAAAAATTATGTTTGTGTTTTTTTAAATAATAATTTTTAAAAACATTTCTATCTTTTATTATTTATTATGAATATTTCATTAAATACGCTCACCTGTACATTGACAGTTTTAGGATAAATATAGATGATAATATTATATAATGCTGGTATTATACACCAAAACGATAGTATGTATGTTATAAAGTGAGACATTCATAAATGGCTGTCAATGAAATGGAATTTTCACAGCTTTGATAAGTGAAACGTGACAGTGAAGTGAAAAGTGAAAGCTGACATGACATGGGACATGTGGCCAAGTTGGTGACCCATACTCGGAATTAGTGCACTGCATTTAACCCAACCAAAGTGCACACACACACAGCAGTGAACACACAACCGGAGCAGTGGTGGGATGTCGCTTGATTCGCTAATATTGTCTACAACACATATTTTAACATATATTTAACATTTCTACACTCACACAGACACAAAATGCAAGACTAAACATTGAGTAAATAAAAGTAAACTATTACCCTAGAAAGTGCTGCCCTACCACAATTTCTGATTGCCCCCCCCCAGTCCAGCGAGCCTAGTATGTACATGCAGCAGGGCAATCTCAATAATTAGAATGTCAAATGAATGAGATTCATTTAGTTTTCAGTAATTCCATCAACTCAAACTTGTGTGATACTCGTGTATTAAAATAATCCAATGGCACACAGGCACTGAAGTAGTTTAAGTCTTTGTTTTTTTTTTAATTGTGATGATTTTGGCTCACATCTGGCCCACCAATTCACTATCTCAACAAATTAGAATACTTCATAAGACCAATAAAAAAAAAAACTTTTTCTGGAAAGTATGTTCATTTACTGTTTATGTACTCAATACTTGGTAGGGGCTTTTTTTGCTTTAATTACTGCCTCAATTCGTGGCATGGAGGTGATCAGTTTGTGTAACTGCTGAGGTGGTATGGAAGCCCAGGTTTCTTTGTCAGTGGCCTTCAGCTCATCTGCATTTTTTTTTTGGTCTCTTGTTTCTCATTTTCTCTTGACAATACCCCATAGATTTCTCTATGGGGTTCCAGGTCTGGTGAGTTTGCTGGCCAGTCAAGTACACCATGGTCATTTAACCAACTTTTGGTGCTTTTGGCAGTGTGGGCAGGTGCTAAATCCTGCTGGAAAATGAAATCAGCATCTTCAAAAAGCTGGTCAGCAGAAGGAAGTATGAAGTGCTCCAAAATTTCTTGGTAGACGGGTGCGGTGACGTTGGTTTTCAAAAAACAAAATGGATCAACACCAGCAGATGACATTGTACCCTAAATCATCACAGACTGTGGAAAATTAACTCTGGACTTCAAGCAACTTGGGCAATGTTCTTCTCCACCCTTCCTCCAGACTCTAGGACCTTGGTTTTCCAAATGAAATACAAAACTTGCTCTCCTCTGAAAAGAGGACTTTGGAAGACCACTGGGCAACAGTCCAGTTCTTCTTCTCCTTAGCCCAGGTAAGACGCCTCTGACGTTGTCTGTGGTTCAGGAGTGGCTTAACAAGAGGAATACGACCACTGTAGCCAAATTCCTTGACACGTCAGTGTGTGGTGGCTCTTGATGCCTTGACCCAGCCTCAGTCCATTCCTTGTGAAGTTCACTCAATTTCTTGAATCGATTTTGCTTGACAATACTCATAAGGCTGCGGTGCTCTCGGTTGGTTGTGCATCTTTTTCTTCCACATTTTTTCCTTCCACTCAACTTTGTTAACATGCTTGGAAACAGCACTCTGTGAGCAGACAGCTTCTTTGGCAATGAATGTGTGTGGCTTACCCTCCTTGTGAAGGGTGTCAATGATTGTCTTCTGGACAACTGTCAGATCAGCAGTCTTCCCCATGATTGTGTAGCCTAGTGAACCAAACTGAGAGACCATTTTGAAGGCTCAGGAAACCTTTGCAGGTTTTTTGAGTTGATTAGCTGATTGGCATGTCACTATATTCTAATTTGTTCAGATAGTGAATTGGTGGGTTTTTGTTAATGTGAGCCAAAATCATCACAATTAAAAAAAAAACAAAGACTTAAACTACTTCAGTCCTGTTGTGATTTAATCTATTTAATACAAATTTTTCAACAATTTGAGTTGAGTACTGAACTAATTAACTTTCCAACAACATTCTAATTTAATGAGACTCACCATGTCCAACAACGTTTTAACATAAGTTGTGAACTGGACCCTATATATATATTTCTGGTAGTCTTTTTTTTCTTTTGTACTTTTGCTATATATATATTATATATATATATATATTATATTATATGGATTGCGTTTCTGATTTTGAATATATTTCCATTGGAATTTACTATATGTACATTATATATTATATGATTTACGTTCTCTAAATTCTGAGACTAAATAATCAGAACACTTGTTTTGTTTACTGTGTGGAGACTGCTGATATAGCGTTTGGTCTCGTTCTGTATCGCGCATCTTGTCAGTGTCTGCGCTTGCTTGACCATTTGTTGTGAAAAAATATAAGGAAAGTGTGTCCAGCTGAATTAAATTAGTATTTTGTTTGACGGGTATAAAAAAGCTTAGTTTACAGCGGCAGCGGTCGCGGCAGGCGTCGCGTGACGGCCTCCTCGTGTGAAGACCGAAGAGTGTAAAGACCATCGCTCGAACCTCATGTGCGACTCCACCGGCATGACACCGTCAAATTGAGAAGTATCTGCTGTCTTATATTTCTCTCCTCTTTCCTACTACTTGTTTACCTTCTGTTTCAGTGTATATATATGTATGTATGTGTGTATGGTTGTACATACACACATACAGATGGGGCTAAATAAATGTATTTAGTTAGTGCCACCAATGTGCAAGTTCCTCCCCTCCCGGAAAAAGATGAAGAGGCCTGTACTTGTCATCAGTAGGTATACCTCAACTTATGAGAGACAACACGAAAAAAACATCCCAGAAAGTCACACTGTAATTGGCACAGTGACTCATGCTTTTTAGACAGTAAGTGAGAGTGTGTGTGTGTTTGTATGAAAGAGGGAGGATAATAAGTCAGGCACTAGCTTCTACATGAATAGAAGCTTCTGCTGCTCAGCACGGACTCTGCCACACCATTTCAGTTTCATACTCATTCATAAACCCCCAAATGTATGCCCCCTCTCATTGTACCTCTGTATATCCACACACTGACATGCACACCGCTTCGTTGCCACAGTAACTCCATAGCGCTGCATTATTCATGGGAAAGCAAATTGACTTTCACATCAGCAAGCTTTGACTAGTCTTGCGCAGACAAACCTTTGACTGTTGGCATAAAGTTTGATCCACAATTGCAGCTTAGCATGGCCAAGATGCAGAAAGAAGTCATTATAGCCCCGTTTCCCCCGCAGGAACTTTCCCCAGGAACTAGGGACCTTGGACCGGTACTCGGTGTGTTTCCACTGCAGGAACCAGGATCTAAATAAAGTTCCGGATAAAAATGTGCCCTCAGAAAGTCCCTGCTTGCGAGGTAGTACTTTTTCAAAGGTCTGGAACTTTCGGGGGCGGGACTTGGGCGTTAAACATTCTGATTGGTTGAGTTCACGCAGCATTTTATTTCAACCACCATATTCGCATTTTTATTTTTACTTTTTTTAAATGTTACTGTTATTGTGTCATGAAATTTAGTTTAAAGAGTGTTTCAGGCGAGAATGTAGTTGTTTAAAACACAAATCTGTGGTATATTTATAAAGACAGCGCCTATTTGAAAATGTGCACCGCGATAATCATGAGCCCTGTCAGACTGGTCATGGCGGCGGTGTTGCAATAATATATAGTGATATTCTCAATGTTAATCAGAAGACAGGATACATGTTTAACTCATTTGAAATACTAATGCTTAATGGTACACTGTCAGATATGCAAAAGAAATCGATCGTATCTCTTGCTCTGGCTACTCTGTATAGACCACCAGGGCCATATACAAATTTCCTAAAAGAATTTGCAGATTTCCTCTCAGACCTATTGGTTTCTGTTAACAAAACGCTAATTGTCGGAGATTTTAACATTCACGTTGATAATACTGTGTGGGCGAGGGGGGGCGTGGTTTAGCGGCCGTCTGCAGCGGTAGAGAGCGTTCGGAGACCACGACGGTGAGTAATAGGTCAGTGCATTATACATTTCCACCTGCTCGGCTTGGCCTGGAAGGAGGAGAGAGAGAGAAGAGAGAGAGAGAGAAGAGAAGAGAGAGACGTTTTAAAAACTCTTTAAAAAATTCTTTACAATTAGACAATAACTCTCCCAACTCATCACAAGAGCATTTTTCACACTCCACCTCACATAAAAAAAATGCATATTATTTGTTAATTTACAATATGCATATTCCACAAAAACCCGACCCTCTACAAGAGTTTTGAACATTCCAAGCAAATCAGCATCTCTCCCTTCATTTCTGCATCCATGGGATTTTAAAATAGCCAACTTTGCCTGTCCCACTAGAAAATTACCAAGTGTACACTGTGCTTTCCATTCTTTCTTATACTTCACACCCAAAATGAACATATTTTTTGTAAACATAAAACCAAGTTTAGTAAATATTTTGTCCAACAATTCAAACAAAGGAATTAATCTTAAACAATCACAGAAAAAAATGAAAAACAGTATCAAGAATGTTACAAAAAGGGCATGTATATAAAACCATCCCATTAAATTTTGACACAAAACTATTTGTTGCCACAGCACAATGGAGTACTCTCCATTGGAGGTCTCCAGACCTCTTAGGAATAGGGGGCTTATACAAACACCTCCATGATGGAGTTATTTCTGAAGAAATTGATAGATATTCTCTCCATTTAGTATCAACGCGTCTTTTCAATTGAGTAAAAAACAGGTATTTCACACACATACAATACAATATCTTCTTATCAACATTGTGAAACAATACATCTTCAAATCCTTTCAATAAAGTATTATTTAGATCTTCATCCAAATAAAAAATGATGTTACCTCTAAGATCTGGAAAAATGAAAGACCTTTCACCATTCTCAATAAAATTATTTACATAGATCAAGAAAGACGGAGGAAAAGATTTTTTAAGATCCCCAATTATCCCTTCAACATACCTTTCTGATCTAAGCCCAACTTTATTAGCTATTGATTTAGCAGCATACCACTGACCCTTTGAAAAATCAATTAAATCTTTTACAGTAGATATTCCTGTGTTTAAAAACTGATCAATTACTGAACTCAAAATAGAAGAATTCATTTTAAAGAGAGGATTAAAAAACAATGGTTCTAAGACACCATAATGTTCATTATCATCTCTAAATTTAGTAAACACTTGCCAAGCTTTCAATACAGATACATAAAAGTTAGAAGAAGAAACACTTACTTTTGAAACAAAAGATTTTTCAATTAAAAACAATTGCTTAGCTAATCCAATTCCCCCAATACTTTGTAAAACAGACAGACCTAATGCAATCCAGGGTATCTTATCTGAACAATACAGTAGCCTTTGTAATGTTTGAAACCTCATTGTCTTAACTCTTGCCTCCAGATTTATAAGTCCTTGACCTCCTTCTATAACTGGGAAATACAAAACTCCAGGAGGAAGCCAATGATAACCATCCCAAAAGAAATTAACAAAGGCTTTTTGAATAACAATCAATAACTCTTCAGGGGGATTCAACACTGTAATTCTGTGCCACAGCATTGAGGCTGCCAAATTATTAATGATTAAACATCTCCCTCTAAAAGATAACTGTGGGAGGACCCATCTCCACTTCTGTAGTCTCCCCACAATTTTGTCAGCTAACCCTTCCCAATTCTTTTTCATGTATGTATCAGAACCTAAATACACCCCAAGAACTTTAAAACCATCTTTAATCCATTCACATTGTTGTGGAAGTTGGGGAGGATCCATATTCCTCCAATCGCCTAACAGAAGGGATGTACACTTATCCCAATTAATTCTAGCAGATGTGGCTTTTTGAAAAGTTTTCAAACTAGAAGTCAAAACAGCCATATCATCAATGTTCCTTATAAAGACAGTTATATCATCAGCATAAGCTGTGAGTTTTACAGGTGGGATCTCTGGAAAACCAGGAATACAAAAACCATGCAGTCGTTTCCTCAAATATGACAACAAAGGCTCAATAGAAATTGAATATAAAAGTCCAGAAAGAGGACACCCTTGTCGTATACCTCTTGTTACTGCAAAAGGTCTAGTTAAACAACCATTAATCTTAAGCATACTAGATGTTTCGCTGTAAAGCAATTTAATACAGGAGACAAATTGTGGTCCAAAGCCAAAGGCCTTCAGAGTCTTTAGTAAATAAACATGATCCACTCTGTCAAAAGCTTTTTCTTGATCTAAAGATAAGAGTCCAATATCAATTTGATGTTTTTTTGCAACTGCAATAATGTCTCTTAGCAAGAATAAGTTGTCAAAAATTGTCCGTTTAGGGATACAGTATGACTGATCCTCATGAATTATGGTTGCCATACATTTCTTCAACCTATTATTTATAGCTTTTGACAGTATTTTAAAATCAGTGCACAGCAACGACACAGGACGCCAATTCTTCAAGAGTCCAAGATCTCCTTTCTTGGGGATTAATGTCAACACTGCTCTTCGACAGCTTAGGGGTAAAACACCTCGGTTAAAGGATTCCAAATAAACATCATACAAATCATATCCAATCACATTCCAAAAGCTTTTAAAAAATTCAGCAGAGAGGCCATCCACACCCGATGATTTGCCACTGTTCAGCCCTTGCACAGCACTTGAAAGCTCAGAAAAAGTCAAGAATCCCTCCAATTCCATCTCTTCTTCTTTAGACAACTGTAGAAGATCTAGAAGAAATTCTTCAATTGCTGCTTCATCACACAGTTCTGACTGATAAAGTTTCTCATAAAAAGAAATAGCAGAAACTATAATTTCTCGTTGATTGGTTATTTCATTGCCATTAGGAAGTTTCAATCTGTGGAAAAATTTCTGCTCTTTTGACTTTTTCTCCAATCCGAAAAAAAAGCAGTTGGAGCATCCATTTCATTGCACTTCACATATCTTGTTCTGACAAGTGTCTCCTTCTCCTGTTCCTCCAATAAGTCCTTCAAAAGACCTTTGTTCTCTTTAATGATATCACCTCCTCCCTGATTATGGAGGCTTTGTTGAAGAATTTCTTGCTCTGTCATCTTCATCTTCGCTTTCAAGTTCTCAGTATTATTTGCTGTGTATGGTTGACAAAAAGTTTTTATCTGCACTTTTCCCAGATCCCACCATTGACTTAGAGATGAATAACTACCTCTCTCTTCTCTCCAAGACTTCCAAAAAAGACCAAAAGAGTGCACAAAGTTGTGATCTTGAAGTAATGTGTTATTAAAGTGCCAATGTGACTTATAGGATTTAGGTGACTGGACAGACATAGACATAGAAATATAATGATGATCTGACATAGATGTAGGAGATATACGATTACTAAAAAATCTTCCTTTATTGCATTCCTCAGTGTAAAAACGATCCAGTCTTGCAGCAGAAACATTATTTGAATAAATTTTCAACCAAGTATACTGTTTAACATGAGGATAAGCATCCCTCCACAAATCTACGAGATTATGTCTATTAATTAAAGATTTAAAAACATCTACTGACCCAAAATGAGGCTCCTCATGGTTCCTATCCAAATTGTGATCTACAGTACAATTAAAATCACCACCTATAACAACAATCTTATCATCTGAACACTTCAACAATTCTTCAGAAAGTTTTTTTTTTTAAAAAACACAGCGCTCACTTCCTATATTAGGAGCATAAATATTATAAAAAGAAAACCTATTATTGCCTATTATTATGTCAACTCGAAGAAGGCGTCCAGGTATTATTTCTAAAACAACTGGATTATTTTTAACACGCTTTGAAAATAAGAACGCAACACCAGCACTCAGATTCGTACCATGACTAAGACTAATACTGCCCTCCCATTCATTTATCCAATCTGTCTCATTACAGGCATCAGTATGAGTCTCTTGTAACAAAATTACATCTGCTTTTTTAAGTTGTAAATACTTAAATAAAGTTGCTCTCTTTCGTACATCTCTGCATCCATTTATATTTAAGGATCCGATGTTAAAGGATACCATCAGGATGAAAAAAAAGAGACAAAATGAATAAATACCAATATAGATGTAATTTCCAATACATAATTAAGGACCTTTCTTTACTCTTTTTCTAACAGCATTTACAAACTTTTTTTAAACGATAACGCTTAGGCTGATCTAATTCCTCAAGTGTTGCTTTCTTCATAGCAATTACAGAGGAATCAATAAAAAGCTTTGAATCGGGAAAGTACATTTCAATCTTTGGTTTCCTCTGATTTTTTGTAGCATTTAAGAAGTCATCTAGCTTTTCCAAATTATAATACTGAGACTTCTTTAATCTCCCAACAGCACTTTCCTAAGAACTTAATTCATCCAAATCATCAGTGATTAAGTCTGAACACTCACTATCCGAATCACTGTCAACAACCTGTGAAATCAGCATAATTTTGAGACATACTACTGCTTGATGCCTGTACCTCACCCAAGACATCACTCACTTCTTGTTCTCCAGACTGTTCTAACCCCTCAACAGTCTCTACAAGATCATTCATTCCACTCTGTCTAGCATCAAGAACTGTCGCATCTGTTTCTGTAATCTTACTATCACCCTGACACAACTGTTCTCCCATTTCAGTAGATGCGGAAAATTCCGTATTCAAATCAGCTGCAACGCTTTCTGTAGTCGTTTTAACTGAATCATTCC